>JAOXNJ010191249.1:0-10055 GCA_028566655.1 Metis holothuriae
CGCCGGAGCAGCAGCGTCTCGAAGGACGCGAGCCAGGCGGCGCCGCACGCGCGCGGCGTGAAGCGCAGACGCACGCCACCCCCGGCGAAGGCGGCGAGCTCAGAGGGATTGCACGCATCCCCCACTCCAGTGCCCTGTTCAAACACGGCAGCAACGTCAGAGAGGGGAAACGCAAGAACAAGCCCCGAAAAGCGAGTTTCGAGGCCCGATTTCGGACAAAATGCGCAACATGAAACGGGGAATTTGATGGACACCTCTGGGACAGCCCAACTGGAGTGGGAAGCATCAGGAGCACTGCCGAGGCCCGGCGTCGGCCGTGAGGTCGGCGTGGGCGGCGTCCAGACCGGGCGCGGTCTCCTCCAGCGACTCGATCGAGTCCATGAGCACAGAGTGGCGACGCAGACTCTCCTTCTTCGTCAACGTGGACGTCACTATCACCGATTGTTTGTTCTTTTTACTCATCGTTAACACTATTTCACTGGAGCACAATTCACAAAGACGCCTTCAACACTGATCCTCGGGTGCAGATGGATGGGATGCCACGAGCTGCAAGGCAAAACGAGCGCTGCGTCAACAACAACGACAAAAAGAAGAACAAGAACAAGTCGATGGACAGCGAACAGACCCGACACGAGCTCCGAGTTGATCTCGACGAGGTTGGGGAAGATGGGGGACGACGCAACACTAGGCCTCGGACCGAACGAGTGTGATTTGACCTTCGTTCACTGCAGAACTGCGCTTTACTATTAATAATCCAAGATGGCGGCTGCAAGAGTGACTAGATGGGAGGTGGCAAAAAGGCGCCAAAAAAGCGCGCCTAAAGCGCCCAAAAATGTCGCGCAACCTCCAAAATTGGGTGCTAAGCTGTCAGACAAGCAAAATAATCAATGTCAATTGATACCTAATAATGTTCTATTCATTCCTGATTGTAACTGAGGTAAATCAAAGTTGAATATTTGATGTTTAAGAGCAAAATTTTAACTTTACTTTGTGACAAAGCTGGTCACATCTGCTTCTCTGACGTCACGTGTGCCAATGGAGTGAAAAGAAAGCCCGTTTCCTTGGGCCAAGGCATAACTTATGTGGCCTCGTTTATTGCAGACAAGGAAGAAATGCCAAATGTTTCTTTCATAACATGTGTACATACACAAAACTGGTTGACGCTGGATCCAACAGAAAACGACTATTGCATAAATAGGATTGCATAAACGCCTGAAAATGGACTAATGTACATATAGGTAATTTTCTAGTGTAACATAATTGATAGTGTGTCAATTTGTAGAGATACTTTGACAAAAGGCGATCAAACTTCTATTAAAACATTTTCATTGTCAAATTGTCATTGTCAAGTCTCAAATACATAGTCATACAAAAGTGGATAATGAATAGTCTATACACTTACGTACAGTAGTTCGTTTGTTATACGACCATTATGGTAGCAATTTGTACCCTTTAGTGATGATGAATTACATTAGGCAATAGCGTTGATGAAAGAAGACCAAAAAAGTGTGAAATTCGTATAAAAACCTAACTTTTTCAACGAATATTTGTTCAAATCGACGGCCATAAATGTATAGTAGAAATAAAATTGTGCGCTTTTTCCGACGACTTTGCTGGTCACAGCGCCTGCTTTTCTCGCGACAGCTGCAGACTCCAGTCCACGGCCAAGAGGAGCCTCGTCCATGTCATGGGGCGTAAGAAGAAGAAGCAGACGAAGCCGTGGTGCTGGTACGACATCAACATTTTCTTGTTGTTGTTCCTTTGTTGTTCTATTGTTGTTTTCAAGTGGCTTTGATTGTGCAGGTACTGCAACCGCGAGTTCGACGACGAGAAGATCTTGATCCAGCACCAGAAGGCGAAGCACTTCAAGTGCCACATCTGCCACAAGAAGCTGTACACGGGCCCCGGCCTCTCCATCCACTGCATGCAGGTGCATAAGGAGACCATCGACCGCGTGCCCAACGCGCTGCCCAACAAGGGCGACATCGAGATCGAGATCTACGGCATGGAGGGCATCCCAGAGGCCGACCTCAGGGACCACGAGAAGGCCAGGGGTCAGTTCAATCTTTCCCGCCAAAATCTCACTTTATCTCTCTTCTTCAAGGTTCGATTATCGTGCCAATCCGAAGACGTGTGGACACAGAGGAAAGAAAAACGCGCTTTTCGCAGCTTTGTTCCAGCTCTCTCCGAGCTCTCATTAATTTCTCATCGATTAATTTGCCTGAGTTCCCTATAGTGTAGCTTACAAAACTCTGTTTGGTCCATTTTGATGGAGGAGTGATTGATAAATCGAGAGATGGAGTGCCTGCCAGTGGGGCTGATTGATTGATTGTTAAACAGATCAATATTGGCTGCTCAAACAGCGGTGGATTGTTGTCGCGGTGCCGGGATAGAAGAACTTTCCCTCGACATAATTGCGGACATCTGCGTGATCTCTTTGAATGTTCTGTTTAATCACATCTAAGTAACTTATTGTCAAATTGCTAACCTCTTTTTCATTAAATTTTGCATGCCCCTCCACTCCACCCTTTAGCTACTCACTTTTCTCAATTCAGACTTCGGGTATACATACATACTTACCTATCGAGTCTTGCAGCAGTGTGCAGTGCAATTCATCTAAATAACTGTTTTAACCCATTTTTATTTGACTTCTCAATTTATGAGTCGATTTTCTGTCTCTAATCTCAGAGCTCGGCCTCCTTAACACCACGAGCGTAAGTCAACATGGCTCACTCACCCCGTTATGTGTTGGTTCTTTTTCTGCTAGATCTAGAATACTTGGCTGATCAATAACTGCTCTCACGTATTGTTTACCTATCACAGTATTGTAAGCACGAGGGATCGGCTCTGTTCGCCTGCGTTTTAGTTGGATTTTCGAATAGATCGTTAACACTAGCCTTGATTTGTGTTCCTCAGATGGGTCCAGCACCAACGACGACGGTGCACCAGAAGCCAAACGCCTCCGACCGAACGATGACGCTTTGGCCGCGGGCACTTCGGGCATTAGCAACGCAACAGTCGTTCAAGGCATATCCAATGTGGCATCTGGGTAACCAAAAAACAAGAAATAGACTAAATGTTTTCAACAACACTAAAGAAATGTAAAAATGTATGATTCTCTATCAGGTCTGGTCAGTGGGCCATTGGAGCCCGTCATCACCAGCAGCAGTCGTTGGGAATGGGGGGCAATGGGAAAGTTTACGCTTCCTCGAATGCAGCTAGCAACACTGCTTTCCCTGCTTATGGAGGGTTCGTTTAGTCGTACCTTTCTTTGTCATCAAACCATTTGCTTTAACCACCATTTATCTCCAGGGATTCTATGATTGGTAATGGTGAGAAACGACCCGGTACAATTGTCACGTCTTCGGCCACCATGCGCATTGTGCACCCTTCAGAAGATTCATCCATGGTTAGTAAAAAGAGCAAGTGCCTTTTTCAAGCCATTTCTAAGTGCATTAATACATTGGCCTTTGAATGTGATCCAATAATACTTAAACTTAATACAGGAGGAGCAGAGGGCTCGGTTGCCCAAATATCGACCTGTTGTACCTGTAGCAGTTGCCATAACTTCAGCGCCCGCTGCCCCTTCGGTGATGCCGAACGCGGCTTCATTTTCGCAGGATCTCGTGGCGCAGCAGCAGCAGCAATTGCTTCAATTACAGCAGCATCAGTTGCAGCAACAGCAACTTCAGCAGCAACAACAAATGCACCACCAGCAGCAACTTCAGCAACAGCAACAGTTGCACCAACAGCAACAACTGCATCAACAGCAGCTCCAACAGCAGCAGTATGCTGCTGCTGCAGCCGCAGCCGCCGCCGCTGCTGCTGCCACTCCGCAATTATCATCGTCCTTGTTGTCTGTAGCAGCCGGGTTGCCCATTGTGTCCTCGGCCATGTTCGGGGGCGCGCCGTTGTTGACGGCTAACACGTTGGCCGTCAGCAACCCTGCCGCCCCTCTGCTCTACCCACCCGCAGCCCGGCCGGCGATGCTGGCACCCGCAGCCGCAGCAGCCCTGGCCTTTCAGACGCAGCACCAGCAGCACGGTCTCCTCGGCGTCGGCCTCAGACCAGCATTTGCTCCAGGTCAGAAATTACTGCACATATGACCGTATAACCGTATGCTCAAGTTTTTCCTTCACAGTTTAGATGAAATCTTCGAAATTTCTATAAGAACAACTGAAAAAAGTTCTTTCAGAAGCACGTACAACTGGCGACGTGAATTTTATAACTTATTGTATGCAATAAGTTGTAAAGCATTTTTGAAAAAGTTGGTTCTCACATACGTACATTCATACTGCACTAGTTGTGAACAAAGTTTCATGAATGATGAGGTTGTCAAAGGGAAATTGAAATGCTGCTATATTGAATGCAATTTTTCTCTCTTGTTAATGCATTCGTGTTTGGGGATGAATATCGGTGCTTGGGTATTGTTCATCATGCCTACTAATTGCTTTTGCAGTGCGTTGCTTCTGAGCCCTCAACGAGCTTGAGTGACGCACCAAGTCGTTCCTTTTAGTCAATCCTAATTAATCCCTGATTGCACATCACTAACTTCTTTCCTAACCTTTTGAACTTAGATCCTTGGAATGATTCTTACTGAGCGTGATATTTTTTTTGCTTTTCCTTTCCCTTTTTTTTTATTAAACGGATTTGGACACTTACTTTGGTCTTATTGTCCTCCCTTTTCTCTACTTTTCCTCCAATGTCTCTTCTTCAATCGTCCCTCTACTTTTTTTGCTCATTTTGTTGACTCTCTTCGTTAATTGTTTTTCTTTTTGTTGTTTTCTGCTCTGCTTGCATTGCAGTGCAATTTTGAAGCCGTCCCAGGTCGATCGAAGTGCATTCGTGGGAGCCAAGGCAAGTGAGTAGCCCAATCGCTCCTCATGTCTGTCCCCCTTGCACTATTTTTTCTTTCTAGTCAAAGGTGCCAAGCCTTCACTTCCTATTTTTAGTCAAGTACTTAGAAGTAATCAGATTTCAATGTACACTTCATCCTTAGCTCAGGTGAGTATTGTGCACGTCTTCTCAGGAAAGATGTGCCTGACCGCCAACTAATAATCACCGTTCACATGCAACGAAGGACTCGCAGATAAGCGTACCTAGTATGTAAGTATACTGTATAGTAGCAGTAAAATTGCGATTTGTTTTGACTCTCTCCAATAAATTACGTTTTTCTGTCTCTCTGGTGGCCAAGGTGTTTCGTTTCTTTCTAAATGTGTGTGTCTTTAAGCTTTTCTGTTCTCCTCATTTGTCCCACGCTTGCCTCTCCTCTAGGTCTGCGGTTCTAGTCGAATCTGAATCCTTTGGTTGCTGCTAGTAGCGACTACCTGTATGATGCTTATTGCGATCGTTAGTCTCCTTGCAACGTGATGTGGCCTTCTCACGATTGATTGATTGATTGATTGGTCTGTCACTAATGCAAGGCCTAATCTTCCCTGACACACCCGCCGGCTTCTCTCAATCCGTTTCGGGGCCTCATCTATGGTCAATTCGTCCTGCATCTGTCGAAAAGTACCTTTAAATGAGTTTTAATTAACGACAAACTTGTGTGTGCTTGCAGGAGCGGCTTCGCTGATGGCCCCCACCATGGCTCAGACTGCGTTTCCCTCGACCGCGGCCTCTCTGATGAATGCGCATCCATTCAATCTGATGGGCGCTCCCAGATTCAGATGACAGACTTCTTAACTCTTTTTGGGCCAGAAAGTGCTTCGGAAATATCGAGAGCATCGACTAGCAGCTTCACCAATCCAATTCAAGGCCGAGTCAAGTGCTGCAATCCATTGCTCTCAATTAAACGTCCCATCTCTTGCCCCCAGTAGCAAAGAGCACTTGGAAGGAGTGCACGAGCCATGATTTAGTTAATTGAGCATCCCTGAACAACTGATAAGATGCTTTGTTTTAATAGCCAGCCCCTTATGCAATCAAGTACACATTTCTTCCCTTGCAATCCCCTCCCTCACAAATGGCCAAATTTCAAGGCCCTTTGTTTAGATGGAGCGTACCCAGTTTGTCTACGCTCCCTCTGCAATGAGCCTTAGCAATCTTTTGTCCCACAAGAATGCAAAAAAGACTTTATTATTTAGGTCATTTCCCCGATGAATGATGTGCGAATGTGGCAATTGTATGTACTATGTTTTCCCCTTGCTCTTATTGGCGTTTTTTTGACTGAAGCCGCTCCCTTTGTTCTGGTCTGACGCAGATCGCGGCCGAGCGCGTGCGCCCTCCCTAGTCGGTCATTGAGTGAGTAAGTACAGCGGATGCGCGTGGAGTCACAGCGCTTTTGGCGCTGTTGGGCCGCGGCTCCCAAGGTCGAATTCGTTCTTCCTTGGCGACGCCACGCGAATCTCGATCCACTTTAGAGCTACAAGGTAAGCGGTAATTAGTGCTCACAATCTGCGCAATTCATTCGATCCTGCCTCCAGTCCTGCTGGATCAGCAAGTAAGTTCTGACCTTATCTCTGTAACAATGGTTCTGTCAACAGTGGTGGTTGGTGCTCTCCTCCGACTGACTTTTACGTTAGCAAGAGCTAGCAATTTTCTGCTAATTCGATTGCTTATTGTGTCATCGCTTTGTCGAAAAACAAGAAGTGCTGATTGATTCTTGCCGTAAATGCCAGATCGATCCAATAAAGAGCCTTGAATAAAGCCCATACATGTTATGTCAGTCAATCAAATGTCTTTAAACTGTTCGATAATTTGTGATATTTGGAATGTTTCTTACAGATTTTTCGATGAGTTCTGGATGTTTTATCTACCTACTTGTTCGTTCTCTTTTGTCGACGCCAGATCTTCCCTGAGATTGAGTCCTTCAATGGCTTCTACAATGTATGTAGTCGAGTCGAGCAGAGAGAGAAAGGCCCAAATCGATGCCCAAAGAGCAAAGAGAAAGAGAGAGAGAGAGGGTTAGAAGTGCCATTTTTTTACAGTCACCTCATCACATTCATCCACTTCAAACATTACTATAAATCTTTTCTATTATTCCTCTAATAAAAACGTTTTTACTACAAGTGGCCTTCATCTCACGGCATTAGGTAGGTAGGTAAGATGAAAAAACGATTCTTTATTAATACAATGTACCCTTTTTTGACTCATGAAATGTGTTAAAGGTATGTACGTATAATGCTTGCAGTATATGTGGCATTATTATGACTTTAATTGCTATTGCTCATAATTCATAACTTATGTTTAGGGAATGGAGACTCAAATTGTTGCTTTGTTAGTGTCATCAAAAAATCGTTAATGTTTGCTAGAGCTACGAATTATTGAAGTTTAAAACTAGGACTCATTTTTATACTTAAAACCTTTCCCAAATAATGTCGATAGTAGAGTCTTTATTTGTTAATGCTTTTCCACAATTGCTGTTTAAGTAACTAAGGACAATTTGTTGTTACAGCTATATAAATAATTAAGGACACTTGATTCTTATCTGTAAAGAGAAAGTGTGTAGTAATCATGTAAAAGTCACTCATTAGTCATTACATTAATCCCTTGAGACCTGTCACCCTTCATTATTCGATCCTTATTTATATAAATAGAAATAGTAAGAAAAAGAAATGTTATTACGTAACTAAGACCTAATATAGCAATAAAAGGGAAAAAAGGTGAGCAGAATGTAATAACTAATAAGTGAGCACTGCGTTTTTAGAGGAAAGAAAGCAAGTTTCGTAAGAACTCAAGCCTCGTAAGAGAAGAGCGAAACTCCGCTCCCATGTGTGTGTCATCCATCTAACGTGTTGTTGTCACTTTAATGGATTTTCCATATAACACTTCCTCTTCTAAACAAACTTCTTCATATGTGCACTTAATTCACATCACATTAGTATTTAGATTAGTACCTATGTAGCTGGAATTCCTGCCATGCCTAATACTTCTCTGAAATCTGAATATCTTTTGTAGTACATAATGTGCAATACAGTACAAAGTCAATATGTACTAGGTAATGTCATTGCAATAAATGTAGCAATAATTTATTACTAAATGTAGGTATGTGTAGGTATGAGAGTGGTTTGCTTGCTTGCGTCACGTAGAAAGTCTTGTCAAGTCTGTCCGTGGCTTGCTTGGGGATCGGGTTTCCTGTCGCTCCACCCTAGCCAACAATGTCAATGCACATAAAGGCACTTTATGTACTCGAACATTAATCATTTTATCTTTTCTTATTATTCATTATTAATAAACAATTGCCAATCTCCCTTAAAAGCAGAAAAATAGGGGAAATATGGCGGGCCTTTCCTAACTGTCAATAAGAAAGGGCTCAAGCAATATTAGGCCAATATAAGGGCAATATTGGACCTAAGAAATGTGTGAGTGAGTGAGTCCATTTCCTAGCACTCACTCTCTTATTTTGTTGACCCCTCAAAAGTTGGTGCCACAAGTTTCTGGCACTCGCTCCAATCTCTGCCCTCAACTTTGATTGCATCCAAGCCCAAGAAAAGAGAAGGGCTCAAGTGACCAAGAACATGACGTCAATATTTGTAGTAGGTACATACTACATACTCATTAAGAAAAAGAAGTGAAAAAAGTCAGTACACAAGTATTACGAGTACTATGAGTGTATGTAAATGTACAGCAATACATAGTACATATTCTGTATTATATTAGTAAACTACTACACTACATATTATATGTAAAGCTGAGTAAGGTTAGTACGTGTTGTATGCCCTGAAGAATGCAAATTGGCCTATGAAGGCCGTTTTTCTCGGGTCCCATTGGCATTTCTGGCTGCCTCCAGCTCTTAATGGCCCTGCTCTCTCTCTCTTTATGATGCGCTTGCCTTTCTAAAACACGAATTTCGTACTTTCAGTAGGTGTGGTGGCTTCTTCCGGATGAAGGAGGAGACGAGGGTGGCGCTGAAGTTGCACGTGGTGCACGAGAAGGCGCTGCTCATCGAGCGTCGTCTGCTCGAGCTGCAGCTGGTGACCACGGCCTGCTGCGACCTCGGCCACGCCCAAGAGGCCAAGGACGCGTTCGTGCGCAGGTGCGAGGACACCGAGCGCGAGGTGCGCACCGCCAAGAAGCTCATGATCAGAATCTGCGCACACAAGTGTCTCGAAAAGCACTATGCGTGAGCAAAAGTCTTGATTGATTGATTGATTGATTACTCAAGCAATCAATCAATCAACGTAAATATGATTGATTGAATAGGGCGTTGATGTCGGTGCTGGACGACATGTGGCCGCGGCTGGACATCAGCGTGCAGTTCTTCGGCATGAATTGGCGGCACGCGTTCCGCGTGGCCGCCAATCTCGTGCATCTGGTGGCCGCCATGCAGAGCATGCTCAGGGCGGAGGAGAGCATCAATCACATCGACTTCCAACTCGTTTATCCTAGGTAAAAAAGAGTAAAATCATTACTTATTATTATTATCCTTATTGTAAATACCTTGTCCTTTGTCCTTTAGTACGTATGTACTTCGATAGAATCCTTTCATAAGTTCTTCATACTTGTTGCGCATATTTCCTATTGATCATTATCGATCATTCTCGATCATCGATATATAATACTCGCAATTCCTTTTGTCATATCCCCTTCAAAGAGTGGATCGAGTTTTTTAATCAGTAGATTGCTGGCTTTCATGGCGCCAGCTAAAGCTTGCTCCATTGCATTGTTAAGAGGAAAAAGTGCTTTTTCCGTTCTGTCATATAGGTAACTGATCGAGTACGTATAAAAGGAACTAGTTTCGCTTATTGCATTGCAACGATGTTTTCTGCTGTAATAGCCACATATTGCGTGATCTGGCGACCCTGGAGGCCGATCTGGGCGCGCACTTCGAGGCCGTGACCAAGGGCAGAGTGGGCAGAAGTGGGGCACTGAGACCTGAGAACAAGGAGAAAAACGACACCACCACCAACGAAGACAACGACGACAACGACGACGACAACGAGGACGAGGAGAGCGACGGCGACCACGTCAAGGAGGAAAAGGCGTCGTCAATTACTCCTGTACAGAGACTCGGCGTGGCTCGAAGAATTCTGCGCAATATCCAACACAACTTCAAAAGGTCAATAATAATATCGTTTTACAAACTTTTCAACTTATTCTCAGATATAATTATTACC
>JAOXNJ010191271.1:0-10052 GCA_028566655.1 Metis holothuriae
AAGTTCTTCGGCAAGTTCTGCGCCGGCTCCATCGACCACATCAGCATTCGCCAGCTGCAGTGCATCCTCATCAAGGTGTGCTTGTTGCTCGGCGTGCAGATCTTCGAGAACGTCGGCTTCCGAGACCTGCAGGAGCCTCAGGACGACCAGTCAGGTGAAAAAGACATGTGGGAAGAAAGCGTCACAACATTCTGCAATACTAATGCTTCTGGCTTGCACTTGCCATAAGTCGTAACGATCTCATACTTTGCGCTCTGGAAACTCCGCTGTCAATGTAGGTACGAAGCACTGACTTCATTACTCGTACATGTACTTGCTCGGTTTGTCGGTCCATTGATGCGACCGATTGAATTGCCCCAGGCCGCCTTACTGTTCCGCCTCGTGCACAACGTCAAAAGTCGAAACTGGACACTGCGATCTTTCCCTAAAGCCTTTATACTTAAGGGAAAGGAAGAAGAACATGTTTATCTTATAGGGAAAAAATGACTGACGTTAGTTAGTGACGTTAATGAGAGTGCTTCAAATTGACGTGGGTGTCGTATCTTCTTGCCAAGCCACTCTTCTCTGTAATTGGCCATGGTCACACGTTTGTAGCTACTTGTAACGGTTCCTTGTGAACGCTCGGTGGGATGATCCTTATTTGATGGATTGGTTGCGACTCCAGGCTCTCTTTACTGTTACTTTCGGGCCTAATGTCCAGTCTTCATTAAGAACTAATGAACTAATTCATTTTGACTAATTTAGTGATTGATTGATTGATTGATTGATTGATTGATTGATTGATTGACTTTCTGTTTAGGTTGGAAGGCATTGGTGACCCCTAGCGACCATCCCGTGACGCACTACGAGTTCGACGTGTTGATCGGGGCCGACGGGAGACGCAACACTTTGCAGGGTTTTAAAAGGAAAGAGTTTCGCGGCAAATTGGCCATCGCCATCACGGCCAACTTCATCAACAGACACACTGAGGCCGAGAGCCGCGTCGAAGAGATCAGCGGCGTCGCCTTCATCTTCAACCAGAAGTTCTTCAACGACCTCTACAAGGCCAAGGGCATCGGCCTGGAGAACATCGTCTACTACAAGGACGAGACGCATTACTTCGTCATGACGGCCAAGAAGCAAAGTTTACTCGAAAAAGGCGTACTTCTAAAGAACGAAGTGGACACGTCAAAGTTGCTGGCGGCCGAAAATGTTGCGCAGGACAAACTTATCGATTACGCACGCGAGGCCGCTGATTACGCCACAAATTATCAGCTGCCCAGACTCGAGTTCGCTGTCAACCACTACGGGAAGCCGGATGTGGCCATGTTTGACTTCACCTCAATGTACCAGGTCAGTACAATATCTTTATTAGCAAAGGGAAAAATAGATAGATAGACTAAATAAGTTATTAATTATTGCAGGCGGACAACTCTTGTCGCGTTATCGAACGACACGGCCACCGTCTCCTTGTTTGTCTGGTCGGCGACTCATTAGTGGAACCGTTTTGGCCAATGGGTACGGGATGCGCCAGAGGATTTTTCGGAGGATTCGACGCTTGTTGGCTCATCAGATCACTTTGCAGTGGTACATTTCTTATTTCTAAAATAGAATAACCTCAAGGCTAATTTTCTCTATTTTTCCTGTTTTAAAGGCAAACAGAGTTTGCTTGAATGCCTCGCTGAGCGAGAAGCGATCTATCGTATCCTTGCTCAAACGACTCCAGAAAACACGCACAAGAACTACGCGGCCTACACTATCGATCCACGTACGCGTTATCCAAATATCTACTCTAAGGCTGTTTTGCCACACCAAGTGATGCATCTCGTCGACACCGACAATCCCAACATGGTCGATATTCTTTGTTTAACTATTATATATACGAAAGATAAAGATTTAAGAACTTCTTTGAAGATTACAATCGTTTTTTAATAGATCGAGGAGGAGTTGCAGATGCTTCACCATCAGACGTCTGCTCTGAACGGAAGTCGAGCTCGTCGTCGTAAAGAGAACGCTATCAGCAGCGATTCGATATTAGAGTGGTTCAAAAAGCAGCTCACTGCCTACGACTGCATCCCTCTCAACGACCTCACTTTTAGCTTTCAGGTAGTACAAAACATTTTATTTCCTTCGAAATCCAATATTTAATGTACAATTTACGTTTTTCAGGATGGTTTAGCTCTTTGTGCCCTTATCCATCGTTACCGTCCAGATTTGGTCGAATTCGCAGCCTTGGATCCCTCGGCCCGTGAAGAAAACTTGCAATTGGCCTTAGACACACTTGAGAATGAGTTCGGTCTATTACCATCCATTAGTAATGTCGATTTCGTCCGCAACCCTGACGAGTTGACCATCATGGGCTACTTGGTCCAAGTGGTGAACTGCTTCAGGAAAGAATTGCCTGCAGTCGACAAGAAGCTGCACAAAAGTTACTCGGAGGAGGACGACTCTCTCTTCAAGCACAATCACCCCACTAAGCTGGCAAGAAGGAGATATCATGAGAGCAACAAGAAGAGCATTGGCGAACTCGTGGCCAAAGACTTGATGCTAGCCAGAAAGTTGAAGAAGCGTCGCTCCAAGGCCAATGATGAAAAACGTGACGATGAGCAGCTTGGCGGTGACAATAATCAGACCGAGGATCAGGGACATCTCAGTTTGCCTGAGGACAAGGAAAACATTATGGTGAGTCGAGTAGAGGAAATTATCCTCACAGATGAAGAAGTTATACACTGTCTTTGCTTTGTTCAAAGATAATTAATATCAGCAATCAAATTTGTAAAATCAAACTGTCCAATCAAATCCTAAGAGACCCAAATGTTAATAATCTTTTCCATGTTAATTTGACATCAGAAAAGCCAAAATTGCCTTCATTGCCCAAACTTATGATTCTCATTCGATACTACCAAAAACACAAATCAAAGATCAGCCGTAACCTAAAGACTCGTACCTTTTTTGGAAAAATTCCCTTTCCCCTTTACGGTTGGGCCTGAAATCAAATAAGTTACGACCTCATCAAAATAAAATTGACTAATTAACCCAAAATCGTTGATGTAGTCCATCGGACCCTTTTCCTTCTATCCTTTATTGTTTTAAGGTGTTTCGTTGACTGATTCTTCTCTCTCTCACAAAATGTTTTATACTGATGCTTGTAGGAGACGGCGAAGCTGAACATCACAGCTCATCGCAAGCGAGTGGAGCGTCTACTGGCTCAGCAGGAGCGAACCTCTTCCTCGTCTCGTTTCCGTCGCGACGGCGTCGGTCGAAGCTCAATAAAGACGCAGGAGCGCTTCCAGTTCATCGAGGCTCAGTTTGCAGGAAACAAACAGCGACGATTGAGCAACGGTGGCAGCAGCTCCAACAAAAAACCGAAGGATTTGAAGCGAGCAATAGGGAAGCTCGACAAGGACGATTGGCAGATCAGAAATATAAAACAAAAAATGAAGAGTAAAGATGACACGGCTGCTCCGGGGGGAGAGGAAGTCGTTAGGGGCAAGGTTCCAAAGTGGTCGAAGGCAGCTTTTCAAGACAAGATGAACATAATGAAGGAGAAGTTGGAGAGCAAGAGGAAGTCTGATGTCAAAACCCACAAATCCTCGAATCATGCTCGAATCGGCACTGATGTCGAGGCCACACTCAGTCGCCTTCAAAGCAAATTGCATTCGAAGAATAGCAAAAAAGAGGAAGAATTGGCCAGGAGCAAAAGTGAACGAAAGCAAGAAGACGAGGCTGAAGGCATTGAAAAGCCTAGTAAAAGCCAATCTTTGAAGAATGGTGGAAGCGAGTGCTTTTTCTGTGGCAAACGAGTTTATTTGGTGGAGCGAATGAGTGCAGAAGGCAAGTTCTTCCATCGAAGCTGCTTCAGATGCGACTATTGCAACAGTTTGCTCAGAATAGGAAGCTACGTCTACAAACGAACGGGGCCTTTTCAAGGCAAATTCTTCTGTATACCGCATGGGACCGATCAAGCTTTGGACCGACACAGACAATATAAATGCAAAGCCGATGAGAGGGAGCAGGTCGAGAAACAGAGACAAGAGTTGCTTAAACGGATTGCAAACAGCAAAAACAAGAAAGAGGCCAGTGAGGAACACAAAAAGCTTAGTGCCTTACCGAAAGCACAAGTTGAGAGATTGTTGTCGAAGGACGCCAGGGAAACGACGCCTGAAAGGCAATTCAATCATCATTCTTTTGAACTTTTTTCAATTTAACAATAATGAAATTATTCCTTGAATGTTGTTTAGGGCCGAGTTCGAAGTGAGTTTCAATGGCGGCGAGGACGACAGCAGTATAATGGACGAGGATGAGTGGACCACTCGTAATTTCGGCCAAAACGAGTCCACGCACACTAGTGATCAAGCAAATAATGACCGTAAGGATGGCGCATCGGGTGTGAGGAAGAATGGTGAGGGAAATACTGACGACGACTCTGTCTCCAATCTAGATTCGGATTCTGAGAGCGACGACGATCAAATTTTCCATGTGAGGCCAAAATTCAAAGCAAAAATTGATAAAATTCTCTAAACAAAGACAAAAAAATATTTTCTTTATTCATCATTATTGAAGGACTCGTTGGAACCGCTGGTGTTCGAGCCCGAGGACGGCAACAACAACGGCAGCAATTTGACGCCTGAACAGACTCGTTTGCTTCAGGCCGAATGGATGCGTCGTCTTGAGACCAGTTATCAGGAATTCAAGAACAATGATCAGTCAATGGATTCGGACTCCTCCGACGTATTTGTCTCAGAGGACGAGGAGTACTACTCCTCCTCCTCCATGTACAGCCTGGACGACTCGTCCAGCGACGACTCCGACTCCTCGGCCGACGAGTCCGAGGCCGACGACCAACCCGATCGACAAGCGCAAACTGTTCTGTCCCCAAACCGCAACTGCAGACGCACCAAGCTCAAACACAAGGTAAAAATAAAGCAAACCCAAACTGACTTGAAGTCACTCTTTTCAAATGTGTTTTTTTTTTATGAAATGAACTTGGGAATTCTTTTATGACAGAGTCAAAAGGGAAAGCAGTCAAGTGGAGGCTCCACGTCGGCCTTGTCAGCCTTGTCTCAATCCTCGCTCTCTTCTCAGTTCGCCTCGGACACGGCGACCGAGTGTCAGTTCACAGATTCGGAGGGAAAGCCGAACCCTTTCAATAACAGCGATTCTTCCCGTCCGTCTTCGCCGTTAGACGACAGAAAGGGCGAGAAACGACTGGAACTCGTCTCCATTGCCGACAGATACCAGTACAAGACGCCAAATATTAGTGAAAGGATGCGGAAAGAGCAGCAACCGAATAGAATCAACGATTTCTCCACCAGAAGAGCTCTAAATCTCAAGAAGAATTGGGTATCTCATCAACAAGGTCAGCCCTCATTGCCCTCATTGACTTCAAGCACTCTAGTGAGCAACTTGAGTCGAAACATCGTCACAACAACGTCTATTGCTGCTCCTACTACGGCTACAATAACGACGACAACGACGACTTCGACAACAACAACAACAAAGAGCTTGGATTCCAGGAAAATGGATGAACGTTTGAAGTCCTTGATGGATCGCTTGTCTAGTCAGCAGAAACTTTTGAAGCCTGCGGAAAAGCCCTCTTCGGAGATGCAACACTTTCTGACCAACACAAGTAGTCAGGCCAGTGCATTGAGTCCCAGAGATAAGACCACAACAAGTGCCTTGACGAGTCCGCCCATTTTGGCCACCACCAATGTGTTCAAGTTCCTTCCGTCGCCACCCAAGGCTTATCAGTCCACTAATGAGGTCAATAACGAGCTAAGTAATGAGGTCACATCACCAGATAATGAGGAAACTAAGCAAACATCTGATGAAGTCTTGGAGAATGCGAGTAATGCTAAAGGAAGCAAGGAAGAAGTTGAAGTTATAGACTCTACTAAGAATACTGAAGACAAAAAGTCAATAGTGGAAAAAGTCGAAAATTTACCCTCAAAAGAAGATATTGCTTCAAATGAGCCAGAAGTGGAAGACGAGTCTACGATAACTGTCACAACATCTGATGTGACTCGAGATGTGGAGAGCAATTCAAAAGCTCTGATGTTGGATACAAACGAGTTGCTTTCCATCGATGAGTCTGGATCAAAGTCTGATGAAGAACCAAAAATTGAGCATAAAGGTGACAAAGAAGAAGATCGCGTTGACAACGATGAAACCATGATCTCTCCCATTGCCACCAGGGGCGAAATCTGCATAATAGACGAGAAAAACAACAACAAAACCAATGAGGATATTGTGAACAAGGCCATGGTAGAGCCTCTTTTTACTTCTAGCCCCATGGCAATATACTTCATTGACGATGACGAAGAAGAATGCGTTGTGAATGAGGAAAAAGTTGTGGAAAATGATCAAGTAGAAACACATCCATCTCTTCCAGAGGACGCATTCACCGAACTTTATCGCAAAAAGGACGAGAAGGAGCGTCTGGAGCGATCACGTGAATTGCAGCAACAACAAGGCAATCTTGTCGCCAATCTCATATTGGCCAGAAGAGCAAAATCTCCCAACAGAGCCAATAAAAGGTTTTTGAGACAAGACGCAATGAACATGTCATTAGGACAAGAAAACAATTCGAAGACTACCTCTGAGCAGTCCAAGAAATGCACGGATGATAAAGAACAGGAAAAGGAACCAGACACGAAAGAAGCTGAGAAGGAGATTAAAGAGCTTGTAGAAGGAAGAGAAGACATTGCATTACTTTCCAAGCCTTCGGTTCCAACGAGTACTTCTACTGCTACAACTTCTTCGACTCCTACTTCTACTATGACTTCGACCACTACTACGTCTTCTACTACTGATTCTAATTCTACTACTGCTACATGTCTTGTTGCTCCTGCTACAATTACCGCTACGTCTCCGTCTACAGTTACTTCTCCCTCTATTGCTACGTCTTCAACAGCGATGCCTGAGTCGGAGTCAAGTCCCTCGAGTCACACTAGTCGCAAAGTCGCCTTTATCCGCACTTTATCGGGCATGTTTAGTCGCAGCTCCTCATCTCTCACCGCTCTAACAATGCGTCCTCGCACAGCCACGACCACAGTGGACACCAACGAGGATCGGAAACAACGCTTTAAATACACATTTCCCAGGTCTCATTCGGCTCATCGCGTACTTCACAGCGACAAACTTCAAGCAAGGGAAGACGACTTTTCGTTAGATGAACAGAACGAGGCACAATCTTTTTTGAGTCCCATTAAACTTTCGAGTCCTTCCATTGAGCTCAAAGGAGTGGATGCCCTGCACAAATTGCCACAAAGATCGAGTAATGGTGAGAGCAGGATTGACGACGACAAGACCGACGACAACAGCTACAAGACCGAGGACGACACCGACGACCAGGACGACCCCAATCTCTCCAAGTTGTCCACCAGGCTCAAGGACAAGAAGGTGGGTAGTTCACTAAGCCTTCTTTAGTTGATATTGTTTGAAAACCAGACGAAGTGATATTATATACATTTTTCCTTGTTTTAGGGAAACTTTAACTGTAATAGTTCCAATTTGCATCACAGATTCTTTTAGTGCAGATTTTGTCTTAATGCAGATCACAATAAATCCGTTTTATCATAATCAGTAAAAACAAGAGATTGTGCTCCCTTATGTTTGTAATTGCCAAGTTGACAACCAAATTTGCCAAAATTCAAAAAAGGTCAAATTCTCTAAACAGCAATGTTTTTTCGATTTATAAAAAAATGACAAATTGTTTGCAGAGCCTTCCAGTGGACACTTTGCGTCGGATGCGAGGTTCAGGCAGTGCACGACAATTGCGAGCCGCTCATCAGCGTCGTTGTCGTCGGGCCCAGACGCTTCAACGCGAATTCGAGGAATTGCAAGAGAATGAAAATCGTTTAAAATCCCCTGGAGACACGCAAAATTCGCCAAAATGTGCAGAAAATGCGAAAATGAGTCAGGATTACCTTGAATATTTGCGTGAGAAGAACAAATTGATATATAGAGAAAGAGAATTGCTGATTCAGACGACTTTGCTGGATTTGGAGGAGCAGTCGAGTTGCTTGGAGTCGGAATTGCGTGAATATTTGTTGTTGGACACAAGAAGCGCAGAGGGTGCGAGACGTGAAGAGGAGATTGAGAAATCGTTGGTGAATTTCGCAACTCAACGTGATTTACTCAGGGCTTTAATGGAGACGGATCGAGGAAAACTTGATGAGGCCCAAAATGCCATTGATAAAAGGCTTGAGTGCATCAAAACAGAGCAAGAGAAGCAAGTCTAAACCAACTTTTAGTAAATGTCACTTTTAGATTTTGACAATTTCCATAGACAATTTGAACAATGACGTCTTTAATTAGAGCCAAATTTTCGTGGTCTTCTTGCATAATAGGCCTAATAATTAAAGTATCCATCCCTCCATTAATAGTTCACTCTTATTTCCCCCTTTCGTCTTCGACCAAATTAAGCCAATTTTCTGCGAAAATATTCAAGTTTTAAGTGAGAGATCGATTGCTTTACATCATTGATTTCATTTCCCCAATCTGCTTTTGTCCTAATATAAAATGTACTTTATGTGTGTGATATTAGGTGAGTCACAACAATCGGGCCCAGTCGTGAATAAGTTGCAATAGTGGTCGGAAAGCTTCCCTGGATCAAAATTGCATGCGCACATCAAGACCATTAAATTCATTATTAGTGAGTAAGATCAAGCGCTTCTCTGCATTGCTGCTCTTTCTGTGAACGCGAGTCAATAAAACTCTATCTACCAAATAAGTAATGAATCTAATTACCTCATTAAAGCTCATTAAATGCTAAATAAGTAATGAATTCACCTCATTACCTCATTAAATGAAAAATAAGTAATGAATTTACCTAATTACCTCATTAAAGCTCATTAAATGCTAAATAACTAATGAATCTAATTACCTCAAAAAGCTCATTAATTTAAATGACAAATTGATCTAAGTTTTGACTATTTTGGGGGGATTTTAATGATCGATTCTCTTAAAAGCCTTGTTCAGTGCATTTGTCTCACACATATTGACCAGTGGGGGACGAAGTGTTCAGATTGTCGCTCGGAAAACTTCTTTTACAAAGTACAGACAGACTCAAGAGCATTAATTAAAACGCGTTGAAAAGTGGCAGAGTAATCCCCTTTTTCACAAACCAGCCAATTTTGCACGCTAATCGTTTTTTTTTCTGCTCTGGCACACAACAAAGAGCTAATAGAGAACAAGGCATATGAACACAACATTGAGCTAGCTTCCGTCAGATTGTGACTTCCAAGCAACAACAATCTGTTCGAACCTCTGAGCACTTTGAAAGAGTTCCTTTTCACTTCTGATACTCGATCGTTGCTGACATGCCTTTTCTGAGGACTAAAATGACTTATATCTACTGCAATCTTCTATCACGTTCCTTTTGAGCATACAATACGATGACATGAAAGCAGTATTCTTCTCGATCCTCCGTGCTGGTGGAGGCGAAGAAAATGAGCTCGCTTGACACCACGAGAAGTCGATCTGATTGGAGTGAGCATTGTCGCAACAGCCCCAGAAATGAGATCGTTCAAATTCACATCAATCACTTGTCTTGAGACACATCTGAGAATGACAGTGATTTAGGCCAAGTGATCCAGCAGCACCCCCTTCACTTTCCTGTAGTTGGCCCAGCACTCGCTCTCCTCGATGTTGCTCTTGTGCTCCGTGGAGCCCTGCAGCTGCTCCGTGACCACGGCCACGTAGCCCAACTGGCCGTTGTTGAAGAAGCCGGCCGTCTTGCAGCCGCGGTAGACGTCCATCATCTCCCAGTCTACGGCGGTGCTGGCCTCTCTGACGTGGTGCACGGCAGACGCCGTCACCGTGACCGGCTCGAAGAACACTTCTACGTCCTCCATCTGCACGTTGTGTGCCACGTGAGTCAGCCTTTTTGAGGGGAAGCCCGGCTCGGAGGCGATTGGTATGGGCCTCGACTTGCATCGACGATCGTATAGAGCCACTAAGGGCGGCTCGTCGGTCATCTCGTTGGGCGCTGCCTCCAAGACGATCACGGAGCCCCTGGCGACGACACTAGCGGGGAGTTCTTGGCAAAATGGCTGGCAGCTTAATGTAAC
>JAOXNJ010191293.1:0-10051 GCA_028566655.1 Metis holothuriae
ACAGTAGTAATAACTTCTCTCTCTCTCTTTTTCCAGATATTAATCTAGCAGAGAAATGAGTCAATATTGTATCTTCTCCCTTCTTTTTCTAATAAAAAGCACCTTAAAAGAAGTAATGAGTTGTATAGGTAATGATATACTACTGTAAGTGCTTCTTTATACCTAGGAGACTCTGAGTCATCAATTAAAGAGGGGGAAGGCGACGTGTTTGGTCTTAATCAACTCTGGCACATTACTTACTACAAACTACATACTCGTATATTAAAGACTTTCATTGATTGATTGATTGATTGGTGTCCTACCGTCCATTGTGATTGTCCTGAGTGCGTGTCTGACCGCCTCAATCTGGTCGATTGGCAAGACCTCGAATCGATTTCGATCCAATCGCAGTTGTTGCAGCCCCTGCAGAGATGCCAAGCTGTCGGGATAGAGTCTTGTCAAGCGATTGCGGCTCAGATCCAAGTATTCCAAGGAGACCTTTAATTGGAAGTCATCAAAGTTGCAATAATGAGTCCTAATGACATAATGAATGACTTACGAGATGGACCAAAGCATGTCTTTGTAGAGTGTCAATGCGATTTTGGGCCACGTCCAAAACTCTCAGCTGACTCAGATCCTTGGGAAAGATGTCGAGCGAGGCCAGATGGTTTGCAGAAACATTCAAATGGCGGAGATTGAACAATCCAGACAGGTGGTCGCGACTCAATTGCAGCAAGGCGTTCCTGCTCAGATCCAAGTGCTCCAATCTATTCAGCACAATTACAATATCATTATTAATGGAACTGCCTTTTTGATTGGGTTCATTAGAGCCTTAATTAAGGATTATTAATGGTGATTACTTATAGAATATATTAAAAAGACATCAAAGATGATATCTGACTCAAGCAAAGGAAGAGATGGAAAGAAAGAGGGGAGAGAGAAGGAATTATGTACTTCTAATATCAAATCATCAGAGATGCCTTATTAACTAACACACATAATAAAAGCTTCAAAGAGAAGCATACTGTACTAAAAAATTACATAATAATGAGCTTTAGGTACTTATTGCGGCCTTAATAGTGTCAGTCTCATTACTGCGCATTGCAGCTGAAGAGTCTTGTTACCCTTTTTTTATGCCCCACACATAAAAGAGGGCCTGAAAAAAGCTTGAATAGCAGTAATAAAGTGCCGCCAAATGGCAGAGCGACAATTACCAACGCGGATTATGCACTTAAGAGAAGAGAAGCTTGATAAAAGGATCGCTTAGAGAGAAGAAAAGATAATGATTAGGGACAAAATATAATAAAATAGTCAAAAAAGAAAGGATACAGATATTATGAAAGAAAAAACTTACTTGTGCAGCATGTAAAATGCTCTGAGTCCTATTCTCTTGATGGCATTTTGTCTGAGTTCCAATTTGCTGAGATTGGGGAAGAGATCGAGTTGATTTGCTTCAATGTTGGACAAATTGGTGAATTTGATGCTCAAAGTCGTGACAGACTTCATTTCGCTGCTGGTGCCGGGTCTCTCTCTGAGTCTGACGAAGAGACTTTTGTCGAACACGAGCTGCTCGACGTTGCGCAGCGCCTGCATGGCCACGGGCACGAAGAGGAGGCGCGTGCGGGACGCGTCCAGCTTCACGAGCTTGGCCAGGGGCGCGAAGGTGGCCGCGGCGAAGTTGAACAGCGCCCTCGCGCCCGAGATGTTCAGGCTCACCAGGTTGGTCACGTTGTGGAACGCCTTCTCGTCCACGAACTCGAGGCCCTCGTTCAAGCTCAGATCGAGGTGCACGAGATTGCTCAGATCGTCGAAGCGGTTCGAGTTCAACCGCATTATGTTGTTGCCCGACAAATTCAGCTTCTTCAGATTGAACAAGTAGCGCAGAGAGGCGGCGGGAACGTCACTCAAGTCGTTGCCGTCCAAATGCAATTCCCGAAGAAACACGTGCTTCCTGAACAGATTTGGCGCCAGGTAACTCAGGCGATTGTGACCCAGACGAATCACCTTCAATCTAGGATTCTGCGCAATCAGATCCGAAGTAAAGTTCCAAAGATTGCAGTGTTCCAGTTCCAAGTGCTCCAAATGAGGCAGAGATGCCAACGTCAAACGATCATTGCCACTCTCAATTATGTTGTAATCGAGCTCATTATCCTCTTTATCGGGGTAATTAGGGGTAATTAGGTCTCCCAATTTGTTGCCTGAGAGCAATAATGACCTGACATTATTGACAGCTCGACTCAGCGGCTTGATGAGGCTGCTTAGAGTGAGATGATTGTCTCTGAGATCCAAAAATGTCACTTTTCCCAGATCGCCGAGTGCATTTTCTTGGATTCTCCGTATCCCAGCGTCTCTTAAGAGTAAAGTGTTGAGACTCAAAAGTCCGCGGAAGCAATTGTTTTGCAAAATGTTGAGCTGGTTGTAGCTGAGATCGAGATGTTTGAGGTGATGGAAGCCGCTGAACGCCTCCAAATCGATGGAAATCAACAAATTGTGACTAAGATCGACACTTTCGGCCTGCTGCAATCCCCTGAGCATTAGAGCAGAGATTTTCGTCAATCGGTTGTGATCCATTCGCAGGAATCGCACCTGATGCAGACCAATCAATGCGTCGTCCTGCACCGAATTCAGTCTATTATGCGACAAATCGAGTCTGAAGACATTAATGAGCTCCACAAATGAGGCTTTGTGTATTACTTCCAGATTGTTGTCACTCAAAGAGACGATTTCGAGGCTGGTTTGGCCCGAAAAAGTCTCACGATGAAATTTACTGATGCGATTGTGCTCGACTCGCAGTGTAGTAAGAGCACTTGGATATCTGCGCATTATGTCGCCCATCAAGGTCAGTCTGTTGTCGCTGATATCTAGAAAGCTCAGTTTCTCCAGTTGAGAAAGACTTTGGGGCTCAATAACGCCAATATTGTTGTTCTGAAGTCGGAGCAGCTCGAGATTTCGCGTGTTCGCCAACAATTCGCGAGTAATCACTCTCAACTCGTTGTTGTTCAGACTCAGTTCGCGCAAATTGCTGAGATTCGCGAAAGCGTGCGAATCCAAGTACTCGATTTTGTTGTGATCCAAGTTGAGTTGGCTCAAATTCAAGTTCTTGCCCAAGTGCTGAGCGTCGATTTCGCTCAAAAAGTTGGAGGAGAGACTCAATTTGCTCAAGGATTTCAGTGATTTCAGTGAATCCGAATCCATTTTGTGCAAAACGTTCCTGTCAATGTTGAGCACTCTCAGGTTGCGAAGATTGTGGAAGTAATCGTTTTTCAGCTTTGTCAAAAGATTCTCGGAGATGTCCAGATTCTGCAAACTTCTCAACTGCACCAGAACCTTGCTCAAACACCTCAATTGATTGTTATTGAGCTTTAAGTCGGTCAATTCGTTGTTGTCGACGAAAAGGTTTTGCGGCAAATCTCGCAGTCTGTTGTGACTGAGGTCGACTGTGCGAATCTTCATCAATCCGTTCATGGCGCCGATTTCGATCAGCGCAATTTTGTTGCGCGATAAATCGAGCGCCGATAAATTGGGGAAGGCCGATAAAGTGAGTCGCTCCAATCGCGTCAATCGATTGCCACTCATCACCAATTTCGATAAAGACTCGATCCTGCTATAGGGCTCGACATTGATGCGACCGATTTGATTGTTTGCCAAATTGAGAAATTGCAAATTCCGCAAGATGCTCGTGGCCGAGAGCGGGAAATCTGCGATCAAATTTCGACTCAAATCCAACTTTTGCAAGGTGGATTCGAGTCCCAGAAACGCATTTTCCGCCAAATGCGTCAGTCGGTTGTCGTGCAAATCGATGGATTGCAAAATCGAGGGTCCGAAGAAGGAGTAGGCCACGATTTGACTGATGGAGTTGGCGTGCAGATCCAGATTTAGCAGCGATCCGACCTTGCCGATTGCCCTGGGCACGTGCTTGAGGTTCGAGTTGGCGATGACGAGGTTGCGCATGCGCACGTGGTCGCCGTTGAACGCGTTCTCCGCCACCTCGGCGATGCCGGAGGTGCGGACCACGAGCTCGTTGACGCTGCCGTTGCCGAAGAGGTTGCTGCAGACGCAGCTCTCGTTGAGCATCTGCACGTGCAGCGCGCGAATGGCGAAGCGCGAGCTCGAAATGACATTTTGCAAGTCCTGCAATTTCGCAATTTCGCACTCGAACTGCAAACCGTCCTGCAAAACGCTGCAGTGACAGGGCGAGGAGGGCGCGGAGAAGGGACAGCGCACCAGGCTCGACGAAATTGGCCAGAGAAAGAGCAATAACAGCCAGAAGAGCAGGGACATGGCGGCATTGTCAATTGCTCAGGACATTTTCGCACAATTCTCCACCTCTTGCATCAACTTTCAGCCATAGCGTCTTGCAAATATCTGCAAAAAATGGGCAAAAAAAGATACATCCTTTTATATCATATACATATTATGCTCACTTACATATTTTGTATATGTATTTGTAGCTAGTATGTTGGCTATGAGTGGCCCACTCTGGGAATCCATAGAATAGTAGAGCATCAATGTGTCTCTCTCAGCACAGTATAAGTATTGTTTGTCAGTCAAGTATTGACTATGTATACTATTATGAAGTATTGACATTGTTATGTTAACTTCGGTAAGTAAGTTTGGTGTTGTTTTGTCCCAAGATCGATTCTGGGGCTGCTGGCCACGCAACCCGCGGCCAATAAAGACACTACTGACTGGAATAACACCCACAATTGGATAAAGCCAACTACATATCCACAAAAAATACAAGAAAAAAAATACATGGAATTAGTCAAACTCACTACTATTAAATTCTCATCATTATTTTTTACTTAAAAATCAGGTTTAAAAAGAGGAATTTGATAAATGTGCCTTAAAAGCAATAATAAAAAAGAACTACATTATGTATGATTTACTCTATTTGGCTAATAGTAGGTAGGTACAAAGATTGTTCATTCAGTGATCTACCTACAAAGTAGAAAAGGCCTTGTGGAAAAACTTAGGCCTCATTTGGTAGTAATGTGCACAATGTGAAGGTGCTGGAATGACCCTGTATAATGGGTAAGGTAGCCAGAACTAATAATGGTCTTGGCCAGCAGTAAACTTGTTTTTATAGCTGTCTGGAGTCCTGTCCTACAATAGGTCCTTGGTACCTAGTACATATGTTGCTATTGACTTGGTAAAGAGTAGGTAGTCCTTTTGTAGGGCCTTAGGTGTTTTTGGGTGTGATGATAATACTATGTGTGTTGTGCATCAATATTGTTGTGGCCAAGTTTGTGATGGCCAACCAAGGATGTCATGGCCAAAACAGCTACCATTATTCCACAGCTGCATAACAGCCAAAGGAGGCTGATAGAGTGACCATCCCAAGCTGCTTCTGCCTATTCACACATCATACTGAACTGGCCTTTTTTGGCGGGAATCAGGAGAGAGAGAAGTAGTCGTTAGTCGCAAGTCTCGGTCTAAAGTCTATTTTTGTGTGTCTTTTGCGGCTGCATCGACGTTGTGTGCAGGGCCAGATCAAAGGGCTTCGCAAATGAAAGGAAGCAATTATGCAAATGGAGCACACAGGATCGACGCAGAGGAATCGCACATCAACCAAACACAACAATATATAAGAGACCATGGCAGATCCGGCAAAAAAAAGGACAATAAGACAGACATTTAGAGCAGAAGCACAAAATGAGAGAAAAAGAAAGCTCAGCAAATACTCTACTTACTCTGCACTCTTTTACTGGAAGTATGTAGTACGTACTATTGGGTCTTTCTTTGCAAGGACATTTAGCGTCTCTTATTTAGCATATTTTTTTAGCTACATTGAATGGAGCAGCAGAGAGTAGTCGAAAAATGCTTTGATTCCAGCAAAAAAACGTAATAAATGGTGATATACGTGATAAAAACAAGAAAGAGGAATGTGATAACAACATTTAGAAAAAGGTACTAGAAGCAAAAACTCTTTCTTCCTTCTCTATGTTTACTTAGACAACAAGCAAGAGTAGACTCCTTTTTACTCCTTTTAAGAAGACAGTAGTAATGCTTTGGAGGTACATACTTGAAACCACTTGTAGTGTGACAGCTCTTATTGCAGCTCATATTGGCTCTCCTTGTGTACCCATTGTTAATAAAAGTTATTTAGTGAGTCACTAAATAGAAAGAGACAGGGACCCTAGAAATGTCATCAAAAGGGGGGACTGGCCTTTGCCCCAGCTGAAAAATTGCCAGACAGACACCAAGAAAGGAACAGGGGGCAAAAGTGTCATTTAGTCCAACTCTAGTACTTCATCTTACACTCTTTTATTACATTACTATACAATGATAATAATAGTAAGTCTGTAATAAAGTAGTTTTATTAGTAGTAGTATAGGCTGAATTCTGATAATTTTCACCGTTCTCTTCAGCAGACACATGTGCACTGGACAGCCAACTGTGCTCCTAGTTTAAGGTACTCCCTGTTGTCAGTACATAAAGTAGTAGAGCTCTTTAGTTATGCAGTGCAGAACAAGGACTGCTTAGAAGACAGGAGTCCAAGTTGGGAATGCAGAGAGGGTTTGGCAGAGGCAATTTGCCCTCAATTCGCACGCTTAGCACATCTCAAGTGCCATCCACCAAATTCGGAGTCATTCACACCCTTTGATACCCCACTTTCCAATACATACCTTTATACTAGACACTATAGAATTCAATCAGCTCTTCTTAGTGACTTCTTGCTTTACATATTGAGACAAACCACTTCTATTACTAGAAGAGAAAAGCTACTTTATATCACATCTGCTATTAGTCCTAGACATTTGTTTATGTGTAAAGTGCTTTTATGTGGAAGGGTCCTTGCCATGCAAAGGAGGTCTGGCTCTCCTGAGAGGCGTCTAAGCCTCACTTGGGATGAGTGAGTGTGTCCTATGAATGGAACAAAGTACAGGAAAGTTTGAATTTGGGCCCTTACAATCTTGTTACACCCAATCTCGTTATACAATCTCGACCACAACACCGAACTTTGCCACTAATAGCTACGGCTTTAAGGCCAATCAGCCAGCAGCAGCTTTAAATAAACAGGTATACCTACCTAAACGATCTGACTTCCATCCCCAAAACCTTTTTTTTATGCTCAAAATAGGATGAAGTTTGGTAATTCACGACCTTTTGCTGATCTCTGTTAATTAAAGTATGATCTTTATTTTCGTTTTCTTTGGCATGAAGCTATGAAGCTCGACCTTGGCTTGGGCCATAAAAGGCACAATGCGACAACAACAATGCATAAAGGAACAAAAAAAGGAAAGCCCTGCTGCTATTCGTGTCTGTACTAGGAAATGCGTTTATGTATGTACATTCTAGTAACAAAAATATGCATGGAAAAGAAGGAATTTAGAGTGAATTTTGATCAATTTCTCAAAAATATTAAAAACAATTTTTTTGTTTTACCTTCACATCCTTTGGCGTCAAAATCGCACTGAAGAAGCACTTGAATTCAACTATGTACAATTCCAAATTGCCTCCTCTCAATTAATTAGTCCCTTCTTAACTTATTGTCAAGCTCCTTTTAGGGAATCCTCCTATTATCTCCTCTTCTCTTTTCCTGCAATTCTTGGATAAAGAAAGATTGCAAGTGCTCTCTTCACTGTGTGTCCAAGGTGACTACTGGCAAAAAAAGTTGGTTGGTGATCCTTTTCTCTGCTCTCTCCTTGGCCATCGGCGGGAAGCGGGGCCAAACGCCGATCAAAATGTGCTCGAAATAGAAGCAGTGCGACCTTGGAAATAAGTACATACACAAAAGGAACCAGAAATGAAACACTAAAATGTGCACTACACTTCTTCTTTAGTGTTTAGTAGTTAAAAGTGCTGGAAAGCCATTCTTCCCTTACCACAATACTTCTTATGACAACAACAAGAGCTTCTGCTAGGATTAGTGCTGAAAACAACACCTCTATTTACTCATTGGATAGTTCAAAATTGTCAATTGGTCCAATAACATGGTTCTTCTCGTGCCTTCTTCTCTTTTTTATTCTTCTCTTTATTGCTCTTCTTCTTGCTTTTCTTCTTCTAATCCTTTCTTCCTCTTCGTTTTCTACTCCTATTAATCATCCTTCTTCTTCATTTCCTTCTTTTCCCCCTTCTTCTCCTTCCTTTTCCTCTTCCTCTCTTACCTACACAAGTTTTCATACAACGCCCCTTGATCAACAACACCCAATCAAAGAGCAATTCCTCCACAATCAAAGCATGTAGTGCTTTCGAAATTCTCTTGTAGTTGCTAATACTACAATTCTTTGGGTACACTTATTGCTTTAATAAATTTGGTTCCCAATGGACTTGGACACTTGGAGTGGGCAGAGAGGGATCGTTTAGGGTTGCTACTCAAGTTTTCCGAGCAAACTCTTTGGGGCTGATTTAGTGTCTCTCGTCGCTCACGATTTAGTGTGTGCGGCCATAATTACGCCCATTTGGAGCCCACCTTCGAAAAGAAAGCACTTAAGAGGCTCCACTCCAGCTCCCTTTCCCACTACAATTAAGGCACATTACATTAATAGAAGGAGAAGGAGAATGGAAGGGAAGAAAATTAGAAAATTATAAAGAGAAATGGATAAAAAGGGTGCTCAAAAAAAAGCAAGAGATAAGAAACTTAAAAGGGAATGTCAACAACTCTTTGATAATACTAAACATGCTTGTTATTTAAGGCTAGTAGTAGTAAAGTAGAAGTCAATAATTCAAGCACTTTTACGTACAGTACTACAGTACAAAAATGAAGTATGTGTAGGGTTGGAATGCAGTCAAGCTTGAAATATGGATGGGCACACCGACTCCCAAGCACCTTTATTATTCACATTTCCAGCATTTTTTGCAATTGTTACATAAAAAAAAAAACACAATTCAATATAACAATGTGCCTAAAAAATAGTATATTATTGTACGCAATATAGCTAGGCAAGATATTGGATTTAAATCCAATCTAGCTTGATTTCTGGCTGCAATATTGGTTGCAGCCAAATTGGAAGATTTATTGCCTCACTTTGTTCTTTCAATTTTGGTGTGTTTGTTGCCACAATTTTATCACCTTATCCTTTACATTCTTCTCTTAGATCTCTTTTGGGGTGGCAGTTATAGCAAAAGGAGTGTTACAAAGTGCAAGTCATATAAAAAATGCGGCTACACAATTTATTTCTTTTTTACTTTGGCAGTAATGAAAGAAGGTGTGGTGTAATCAGATAAATGGGAACCCTGATTTCAGCTGTTGATCATAAGGGATCAAAAGCAATACGTATAATACAGGGTGGCTCAGATAAATTGTCGCGATTTTTGGTGCAAAATTGTAGGCAGATAGTAATGCTGCATTGCTACTTTACTACATTGAAAAGTTGCGCATCAGTGAGACCAACAAAAGGAAGCAACAATTTTTCTAAACAAATTTCTAAATTCTTGTCAAGACTTGCACAACTGAACTGCATTGCAAGCAGTGCGGGCGCTTTATTTTTTGAGGCTGCCGACGTTGCCTTCTCCTCTGGCATGAGCCTATGCTCAAGTATTTGCTTCTGCAATACGCGCCCGCAGCCGATCAATGTTGTTCTGTTTGACCATAGATTTCAGCTTTAGCATGGTTTTTTGGGCATTCATGCTAATCAAGTATTGACGTTGATATTGTAGAGAAATTGTCCAATGTACTGAAAGACATAATTTAGACTCTCCAACTTGTGGCAAAATCTTGCCAAAAAATCGCGACAATTTATCTGTGCCACCATGTAGAAGTTCTTTGCCTTAATAGCAAAGACACCAAAGTGCATGAGCAAGTTGTTGACGTAAGTGCACTGCGTGCTCGGGTGTCGTTCCCACGACGAAAACCTCTTGCTCGGTGCACAAATCAAAGAAACCCACTAATGACTGTACAAGAAAAAGAAAGAAACCTTTAGAGAACTCTTATGCTCTTATTCTACGTTTATACACATTTACTATTAGTAAGTGTTATTAAAGACTTACTAAGAAGTAGGGCAAAAGTTTCAGTGAAAGCGAGGTTCTGCACAGGAAGATGTCGCAAAAAGAAGAAGAGAAAGTGTGTCCTTTTAACAGTACCTTTTTAGTACTTACATATCTTTTTAGAATAACTGAAGTAATAGAG
>JAOXNJ010191304.1:0-10051 GCA_028566655.1 Metis holothuriae
GTTATGGTCGTGCTGAGCAAGTTTGATTTAATAGGAGGGTCAGTGCGAGGTGAGTGGGTTGTGGTTTGGCTCGATTTTCGAGTGTCTCGAGCACTTCCGACGACACGCCTTGCCCTCGGAGCCGCTGAACGCGTCCTCCGCCAGCTGCGCCGAGGTCTTCTTGGACGCCTTCGTCGTCTGCATCGGCAACAGGGCCGTCTTCAGTGACAGCGACTTCGTCTTCGACCAAAACGACAACAACCAGGACGCCGACCAAGGCCATGCTGGCCAACGACCCCTCGTAATATTGACTTTATACTACATTAATGATCAGAAAATCACTGTATAATAATTTTATGACTTCATTAAGAGTAATTAACGCATTAATTAGCCTTTTAATGACATAATTTTCGGCTTAATTAGGTGCTGACATTCGGCGGCTCGGTGCGCACGGCGTCGCGCACGCTCGAGCTGCTCATGGAGGCCGACGACGGATCCGGCTGGCAGGGAAACAGGAACAGGGGCAATGCATACGTGCTTATGTAATCATTATTTACTTTGAAATAAAAATTTATCAATAATTAGTATAAATAATTTAGTTATATGGTGTCAAAATGGAACTTGAATCAAAAAAATATTCTTTTATGTAAATTCTCACCCTAACATAGATCTCCGAATAAGCTAGTGGATATTTTTTGGGTTCAGGAATAATTTCTAGTGGATGTTCACTAAAAACGAAGTAATGAGAAAGAAGAAAGTAAACGATCAAGCTACGAAAAAGAGGTTAAATAAAGAAGATTGCCATCTCTACTTCACTTTATCATCAAATATTCTTAGAATTATTCGAAGAGCTTCCACCATGCACCTTCCATGAAGAGAGATTTCTTCAGAATTACGTCATATACGTAAGTAAATTTTTCCCCTCATACATTTATGATCGCATCATGAGAGCATCAGACTCACATCATAAGAGCTGCAATTTTTTCTAGTGAATTCTTCGTAATTCTGAATTCTTGGGATCGTTATTGGTGGCTTGTTTAGTGTTGTGGTGCGAAAAGATGCTGAACAGACTCGCTCCATGTCGACACTTTTTACAGCCACCATTAAAGCTCGCATTCAATAAAAATGAGGCAGAATTGAGAGAGTCGGAAGGAAAGCGTCCATCCCGTCGTCGTCCAAATAGACAAACGTCACAACGAGCCGGGCAGACCTCAGAAAACACATGCAACTACTAAAACATTACTATACTACTAAGAAATAGCTTTTAGCCACTATTAAAGCCACTTTTGAAGCACTTTACAGCTCCTTTATAGCTCTACTAAGCTCGATTTGGTGGAGGAAAAGGCTGGAAATGAGGGCTACACTGCTTTTCATCGTGGCAATCTCATCGTACTGCTTCTCATCGTAGAAATCTCATCGCATAGGCAAGACATCGTATACATAACTCATAGTGACTGCTTTTCAACGTCATCAGAGGTCATCGTACTTCTTTTCATCATTTGGTAGATTTCATCGTGATTTACTTTCATCGTATCATTTCTAAATTATTATGAACTAGCTGGAGAGGGTTCGCTATGCAACCCGAACTATAATACATAGCCCGACTAATACAGTCGGATCTCGATTTTACGTAATACAGTCGAATCTCGATTTTACAAATAATCTCAATTTAACGAATTTTTTTGCGGAGGCCTATTTAGTGAGTGAGAAAATTGTTATTTACTACTTCATTCCGTTAAAGATTGCCATAGCTTAGAATGGTCTGACATGCATTTTAAAAGTGTCTTTGTCGAGAGAACAGTACTTCTACTTCTCAGTTTAACGAATATCTAGATTTAACAAATTTTTTGCTGCTGACTAACTTTTTATTTACATTTAGTAAATTACTCACTTTAACGAATTTTTTGAGTGGTCTGAATCCCACTTTAATGAATTTTTAACCGAAAAAGCCAATAAGTTTCTCCAATTCTCCTGTGAAATTCGTCATATTGAAGACCTCACCATATTACTCATTTCATATTGACTTCTTTAACTTCATTTTTTGTTTCAATTTGTTCCAAAATCGAAGTGGATTGCACCTACTAACATGATAAACTTGGCACGAGACGATGAAATGAGTAGTACGATGAGATAGGGCTGTTGATGAGATTCACCAAGGTGAAACAATACCACGATGAGAGTGGTAGACGATGAGAAGCAGCCAAAGGTGAAATAACGTACGATGAGTTGAGTCAAACGATGAGAAGAGTGGCACGATGAGATGCATGCACACCACTGGCCCGATGCAGTCATTATTTACGAGCAGGACTGGACAAGATGCAAAAGTGGTACATATTTATTGTAGTAAATTGTACCTACTTTTAGGGAAATGACCTTTCTTATAGCTCTAAAATGAAGTTTTTGTGTAACATTGTATTAACAAATATTGTAGCTTTAATGCTCTTCTATAAATACTGTTTATACCAAAAGTACATAAAAGGTGATGGGGAGTGCCTGGGAGTCCCTGACAACGGGGGTCGCACCCTCGGTTCCCGGGAAACAAGATCGGAGCTGGTCACACGAGAAACACCTTTCTTTTCTCGTCTTTTTTTACTTTGCTAGATGACCAAATAATACTGCTCTTCATAATAAGTGCTGTGCTATATTTGCTACTTCTTTTATTACTACCTTATTATTATACTTTTACTGCTTTTTCTACTACTACCACTCTTATTGTTCCATATCAATATCGGCATCATTACCATTATTACTGTTTTCCACATCTAGCACCTACTTTCATTTTATTCATTACCACTTTCCATTACTTCTACGTCTAAGGCATTCATTCTTTAAAACACCTTCATACTTACTACAGTACTTTACAAATATATTTCACCTTCATTATTATCTTCAATACCCAATGCTCTAAATCTAGTTCTACAACACTTACTAAACTACTCAAAAAGAACATACTTCACATTACATTGAAAGATCACTGGAGCCAGATGTCAATGACAGCACCTAGGATCCAATCCCTTTTCTTTCTTCTTTTGTTCCTTTTTCCCTCCCTGACAACCAGGAGATGAGAAGGAGGTTGCCCCCTCCTCTCAATTAGCTCTTTGACAAGGCAGAATGACGTGTAACAGAGCTTTTCACTCTCTTCATTTTCATCAAGTGATATCGCATAAAAAAGAGCATGAAAAGAAGTATAATGTTTGTTATTGACAGATGAGCTGGAGATGCGCGGAGAGCGAGATTAATTCGAGACAACAAAGGGCGCCCAAGCAGACTGAGAGTCTTGACACCGGTGCCGGTGCCGGCACTCTGGGAGTGCCGCAGCAGACTTTGCGGCGCCACAGCACCGGCAACGCCGGTGCCGGTGCCGGTGCCAGCGCCTGCGCCGGTTCCACCGTCGATTTAGCCAAGTTAGACTAAAATTTTATGATAATTGGTATAAAATAACATTTGTGTATTTTTTAATGCGCTTCATTTTATATTTAGTAAACTGGGCGGTGCACTGGACCTGAATCAGGATGAGTTGCGTCGCCGTGGCTCTTGTCCCAAGAACTTGTCCGAGCAAAAGAAGTATGTGGCCGTGGGCTCTGTGGAGGATGTCAGCAGACAATTGCGGTGGAATGAACAGCTGACACCGGCTGCTATCACATGTATATACATATCTTAACTTGAATCAAGTACTTTTTATATTGTATAATTGTCTTAATTGCCCTTTAATTACCTTACTTCTCAGTTAAAAGTCCCATTCACAAGTCCTTTGGGAACTTGCAGCTACTTCATCATACCTTTTTACACTAAAATAGACCTACTTTTGCCTCTTTTTCGTACTTTTTGTACTTAGGGAAAAAGAAAAAGTACTTTCATAGTCACAATTCCTCCTAATAGTGACTATTTAACGAGCTACCTAATGTCACCAGGGTCTGGGAGACAATCTGCAGTGTAATGTTATGGGCCTTAATGGGCCTGAGGCGACCATTATGTACACATGGAGGATTAGAGGAAGGCAAGATTAGTTCACTAATGCATGTACCTTCTTTATTAATGTAAGTAATAGAAATATACTATTAGATAAAGTCATGTGAAAGAAGGTAAATAGAGTAGTGATCACGTCCATCCATTGGCACTTGATTAGTAGCTACTACGTGTCCTCTGCCTTGCCTGAGGGTCTGCAGTGGGTAAACAATTCTGCTACATACTGCAGTCATTTCCAATGTACTCTTCTCTATTTACTACTACATATCTTACTATATATTACTACATACTACATATATGTATTTACTACTAATGCCAATAAGAAAAGCATTACGTAAAGTAGTATAAAGTGCTGTATTGGGGTGATATTATTGCTTTTTTTGGAGCTAAGAGAAAAGAGGAAATGCGGATCCAGCTTGTCTTGACCAAGTCACAAGCAGAAAACTTTCTTTCTCACTCAGTAAATATATGTACTAAATATACTAATTACATAGTTATAAGTATATTTTAACATTTTATTAAAGAAGCTAATTTAAAATTTCGACTTTTATTTATTTATTTTTATGTCAATTAATTTTTTGAATTTCTCTTCTCTGTAGATGTGGGCAGCAGTGCTTCGATGACGGCCGACTACTTGGGTCCGAACGGGCGCGGCGACGAGCGCAGATCCTCCTTCGAATCGGCCTGGTAATGCCAAAATGTGCTATTAAAAAAGTTGCTAGCTAAATGATGTGTATGCAAAAGTATAAATAATTGATGAAGTGCTTTTCAAAGGGCTTTTTCCATGACCTCATTTCACAATTCAATCAGGTTAATTTACCTTGAAAAAGGAGTGTTTGAGTCGTAATCCGGTCATCAAAAAGCTGGATGCTTGTTGGTTGTCTAATTGGCCGCCAGAGGGCGCTGCAATCGCTCTCTGGCCAATCATTATTAGCCACTAATGACATCCTCTGCCACAATTTGCTCCTTTCACAATTATATTGTATACATATTTATATGTTTTCAGAGGTTGTTTTGTGAATGCCAAAGTGGCCATTGCTCCCACATGTTGCCAGACCCTCAATCAAACTGCCAAAGTAATGGAAAAGGAGCACTCTCAACATAACAACGTTCCTTTATTGATGGTGTTGTGGAAAAGGCATAAATAGGTAGGTACATGGATGTTGCAGCTGTCACTCCACTCATGTCTCATGCATACATGCATGCATTACATGGACACAGACCAACTAGGCCCCCCCCCAAGATCATCCATCGGATCCAAGCACAGCATGAATAACATGTACTATAGCTACTCTTATGTACCTACCATACCTACGTACACCTATTCTCTTTAACCACAACATTACAGTAACTAAAAGTACCTACTGTAGTAGGAAAGAACATCTACTAATATATGTACTACATACCTATATTGTAATAGTACATTAATACTACTGCATAGTAAGTAGTAAGTACATAGTATAAAAGTAATGTTATATTGATGCTCTTATAGGCCAGTATTCTCCTATAAGAAGCTCTCTATCCCAGACCACGTGACCTTTGACAGGTAACTTAGTACACATTCTGCTACACATGACCTCTTCTTCCCTTGGTGATGTGTACCAAAATGTACAATATATGGTGAATGTCCCTTGGGGGCATGCACAGGACTGTCTGCAACGCCTTGATATCGATGCGCCCCAGGGACACTCACTCAATACATAATGCCTACACATCATCCTCTCTTCCTTACAGACCAGAACCTAAATGTTGCATTTTTTTGCAGAAAAAAACTATTTTTCCCCAATTTTGACACTTTTTCGAGTAATAAAGATTTGGGCTAAAGCTCATTTTCAGTACAATCCTTCAGTACAATTTTTTGGAACAAAATTTTAGTAGGTACAATCTTTTTTGAAAGACATCATTTAGTGACTCAACCAAAGTGGCCAGCAGGTAATTATGTACTACATATGCTCAAGGAGCTATTGAGACAGGAGGGGTTTTAGAGGCCAGATTAGAGGACAGTCACGTGTCCAATGTAGTATGTACATTGTAGAAGTGCTCGTTCCCAAGGGATTAGGATAAGTGGAAAGAATTAAGAAAGTAAGTAAGTCCTTCTCTATAAGTATTCCTTGTCAATGAATGAATGTGAATGTCTTCTTTTTTGGTGTGGACCAGTGGGCAATTCCCATTGTTTCGCAATCGGCCCTAGGGATTGGCTGCAATCGGCCTAATGCGATTCGAAAGCACTCACGTGAAATCCCAATCAACTCTATTTCCAGCTCCAACTCAAAGTCGAGCTGGAAAAACAGCTAGGGATGCATTCATTTTTCGAGGAAAACCCACATGAATGAATCGATTGGCGTTCAAGCAAGCAAGGAAAGCAAAACAAACAATTCGAAAAGATCAAATCCCCCCAATGCTCTCTAAGTCTTATTAAAGACTTTTCTTTCATTTTTTTCTTCTATTTCTTCATGATTTGGGGCGGTGGATGACGTCAAAAAAATGACATAGCTACATTTCATGACACCCATGGGATTTTGTTTGGCTTAAGGATTGCTTTCTAACTTCAAAGTCTTCATTCTATTTCTTCATGATGTTTCCCTTCTTTTCTAAGAAATGATCTATTATAGTGCCTACAAAAGATTTTTCAGAGATTGTGTATGCTTTCATCATTTCCCTAATGCTTTTTTTTGTTTACCAGAGCCAAATTGGAATTTTGAAGAGAAAATGCTTTATACTGCAAAATATGAATAGTACCTAGTACCTACATACTGCTTTATTAAAGTGAATGCATTATTGTGGATGAATGTGGTTGGAAATTAGCATGAATTCCACTGTTCTCATGAATATTCATTATTTCGTTCGTTCGTTTTACTGGCTGACTGGCCTCAAAACGAAAGTTTATGAGTTTGTGTGAGCTGAAACTTTGTCTTTTGAAGATAGGAATGAATTTGTGATGTGAGTCTTAAATGGTTGTGCACGCGTCACTTGTCGCCGTCCCTCGAAAGGAAAGAGACACAAAGTGCTTTCAGCCAAGTTGAGTCACAAAAGAACGACTAAGGCTTTGAGAACCGACCACAACTTGAACTCACAAAAAAAGCTTTTTAGAAGTTCTGCTCAACTTCAAACCCAAATCCCCCATCCACTTCACTTACACAGGGTCACACAGGTACAGGGTCGTCAAGGAAAATCTGACACTTGCTGAATAGTAGACATGGGGCCTTAAAATGTCAAGTAACTATTTATAATGCATGTACCTCATTATGGCCATAAGCAAGGATCAATGCTACTAGGTCGTATACATATAAGTGACATGGTCAAAATGAGGTGATGACCCTGTACCACCACTCTCAAATTTCAAAATTCTTTGACCAAAAATGAGGTGATGACCCTGTACCACCACTCTCAAATTTCAAAATCCTTTGACCAAAAATAAGGTGATGACCCTGTACCACCCTAAAATTTCAAAATCGTATGACCAAAAATGAGGTGATGACCCTGTACCAAAGCTAGGGCAGCAAAGAGAATAGAGTGGGAAGTTAGTTCTTGTCCAATGCTGTTTCCAGAGGCATAAATTTGCCCTATTGTGTGTGTGTGTGTCCGATGCTGACACAAACACACCTGCAAGGCCATAAATAAGGCCGAATCGAGCCGGACCCAAAGTCACTAAGCCGACATCTCAGCCCACACGAACTCCCATAAAGCAAAGGAAAAGAAAAGACGAATAAATCAGCACAAGCATTGGGGGACCACAATAGGAAAATAGAAACTTTCTCATCTCCAATCAACCTTTTTTATCTACCTACCAAAATACGAGTACCAACTTCATTTGGTACTTCATTTAAGCAAAAAAAAAAGGAGGAGCATTAGATGATCTTTCTACTACATATATTGAGATTCTTTATATCGAGATATTTCGCTATATTGAGATTCGTTTTATGGGGGACTTTACTGTATATATATACACTGTATGTACTATTATATACTTATATAAAGCAAACTTTATATGCAATTCAATAAGAATGAAGGCAACAGGCAAAGGCTTGTTGTTGCCTTTGCCTGTTGCCAGCCAAAAGGAGAAGAAGAGAAAAGGCGACTTCTCGGATGGAAAGTTGTTGCCAGCTCAGGGTGAAAGTCGTTAGCAAGGAAGCAAGAAGTAAGTATGTAGATGCTCATTCTCTTGGGTCTCGTCCAGTCGACATGAGCCGAACAAAGTTGCTCTCAAACAAAAAAGTTGCTAGCGGCCATTAATTACGCACGCACGCTCCCATCTCTCCGAAACTTAGGGAAAAAGAGGAAAGGAAATACGAATAAAAAAGATATTAAAAAAAAGGTTTTATTAAAAAAAAGGAAGATAAAAAAGACAAAAAAAAATATTTTTCATATGTGCTATGGCAGCACTTTATTATTGGGAAGAAAAAAAAATTACGAGCCAGAAGGCACAATAAACTCTAATACTCGTAGTTCTTATTGTGTGCAGGAACTGCACTGCTATGTATTAATAAGAGCTGTGGAAAGAGCGTGTTTTATGGGCAATCAAGTGTGAATGAGATCTCTACCATCTCCACTACACAATATAAGGAGTAATATAAAGTAGTACGTATTACATATGTAGTAACACAGTAGAAATATAGTAGTAATATAGTAGCAATAGGGTAGGTCAGTAGTAGCAATATAGAGTAATGTAGTAGAAATCTAGCAGTAATAAAGTAGTAATACAGAGTAATATAGTAGAAATACCTATGTAGTAGTAATATGGAGTAATGTAGTGAAATCTAGCAGTAATAAAGTAGTAATACAAAGAAATATAGTAGACATATGTAGTAGTAATATAGAGTAATGTAGTAGAAATCTAGCAGTAATAAAGTAGAAATACAGAGTAATATAGTAGAAATATAGTAGAAATAAAGTAGAAATATAGTAGTAATAAAGTAGAAATATAGCAGTAATAAAGTAGTAATACAAAGTAATATAGTAGACATATGTAGTAGTAATATAGAGTAATGTAGTAGAAATATAGCAGTAATAAAGTAGTAATACAAAGTAATATAGTAGACATATGTAGTATGTAGTAATATAGAGTAATGTAGTAGAAATATAGTAGAAATAAAGTAGCAATATAGTAGAAATAAAGTAGAAATATAGTAGTAATAAAGTAGAAATATGTAGTAGTAATAAAGTAGAAATATGTAGTAGTAGTAGTAGTAATATAAGACTAGAGTATGAATCTATATAGACTACTAAAGTTTCCTAGTGCTTTCTCCATAATCCACATTGACCTCTCTAGTATGTAAAAAAGAAAGGAAGAAGAGTAGGAACAGAGTAGAGTGATTTCTTTCTGGAGCACCTTGAAGGGTGCCAGAGAAGGTAAGGTGATCTCTGGGGAAGCTGGGAGAAAGCTAAGGAGAGATGTGATAGCAGTCTTCTCAAAATGACGTGCAACAAGCAACAAACTTTTTCCTAAGGGCAATTTATGTAGCGTCTACAGTAGGTACTCCTTTTCCTACATCTACTGCCTTTTTAGTTCCCAGGGGAAGGAGGACCTTTCCTTTTTCTCTTCTCCGTACGTGTCTGGCAAATGACAATTTTGTAGGTTGTGCACACAGAAACGGCCTTTTTTTGTCTTGTGTCTCAGACACACACAAAGTTGAGATCCCACTCCCAGGAGAAGGACGGGACAGGACAAGATGTCTTGGAGCATCACTTTTTTTGAGTGCACATTACATTTATGGTAGCTTTAATATCTATCACTTTTTATCAACAAAACGTTGATGTCACTTTATTAGAACTTGTAGGTAAAAGTGGCAGAGATGAAGGAAAGAGGGAGAGAGGCCAAAAAGTTCCAAACTGTCACGCTCCACTGTGTCCTTTTCTCTCAAACTATGAACTTACTGCTAAAAGGACCAAGTATCAAGTTATAACATTGGTTTTTAGAGGATATGGAAAATTTGTGACCTTTTTTAAGTATTTTTTTGAAAATCTTTATAGATTTTAATGCTATAATGTAGTTTAAGTGTTGGTATTGAATTAAATGATTGATTGATTGATTGATTGATTGATTGATTTGATTGATTGATTGATTTGATTGATTGATTGATTGCTTTTATTTGATTTTGCGTCACTA
>JAOXNJ010191315.1:0-10050 GCA_028566655.1 Metis holothuriae
AGTCAATGAAGTGCCTGGTTTTAACTTTTACTAGTGGTTTAGAGGAAAGTTAAGGTTTTGGCAGCACTCCGAGTGGGCGGACAGCCCCCAAGACATTTCGAAAAATCCCTCTAACTGCAATGCACGTGTCCCAAATCCTCACTTTTATCCATCACAGTACTTGTCATAAATGTAATAAATGTGTCCAGACTCCAGATAAAGTACATACGAGCTCATAAGTCCATTATTTCATAAGAGTATTAAAAAATGGGCGTTTTTTATTGTGACAGAAAGGCAGACGAGAAGGCTTTGGTAAAAAGTCATTATTAGAGTTTAATGAAAATTTTGAAATTAATACTAATAAATTCATTCTTAAAGCAAAAAATACTCTTACATTTATAAAGATGGATTTCACAACAAAAAAAGAAAAAGGTTTGGTTAAACAACATTCCTAATGTAGGTATACTAATGGATTGTTTATTACTGAATGACACAGTCATTAATCTTTACCTATGTTGAGTTATTCTGAGCACTTTTATTATTGTACACTGTTAATAGAATGTTCTGGAACCCATTTTACTTGCTTCTACTTCTTCTGTTTTTTTGCTCTCAAATATTTAGCATTAGAGTAAAAGTTTGCTAGACACAGATTAATTGCAAAAATGTGTAGCTTTTTCAGTCCATCCATCTCAATATGTTACAATAAAACTTGCAATTAGCGAATTTGAGCCCCCCAATTTACTTCTCTTTTTTTTACTTTACAATACATAAATAATGAATGATACATCATTTTTATTAATTATTAAAATTATAAAGAATTTTGATCAAATAATAGCTAATTACTACATTAATGAATAGTAGCTCTAATAAGGAAGTGTTTTTGCAACTTATCTTATATATCTGCTATGATGTTTTAGTACTAAACTTATTAATAAATGCACTTCTTATCTGTTTTAAGTGTTTTTAAAGTAACTTTTATTATTAAGGAAGTTAGGTTTTGTTGTGTCTTTGAAGATGGCAAAGACAGCTAAGCGTGACAGAGGAGGAAATGAGGGAATCAGTGCACAAATTGAATGTACTTCAAGTAATGAACACTACATATCTATGTAGGTATAATAAAAATGACAACAAAAGAGAGCAATTGTTGTTGTTTGTGTGTGGCCACTGAATTTCACGCTCTCAAATCAAACTTTGAAGTATGGAGTATATTGTATGAATCTTCTCTAAAGAAGCAAATATCTTTTTATTGCTAAATCTTACTATTACTCTTTTGTTATACAGTACATTATAATAATAATACTATAATATTATATTACAATAATATTATGCTATTATACATTATATTGTGAGTGTTATTAAAACTTATTATGGACTTATTAAAGGTACATAGTATTAAGGTTAGGAGAAAATTAAAGAGGATTTGGTGTCTCAGATCAAGCTTGCTTATTACAGTTATAATAGGAGTTGTTCAAAATTTCTCCATTACTTTTTAGTATTTACTACTGCTACATAAGGAGTGATAACTAAGAGATCCCTATAAAGAAATTCTTTAATATAAAAGAGATCCTTTAAAAAGATCTCCAATATAAAGCTGAAATGTACTAAATTTCCAAAATAAATACTAAAAAATATAAAAAATATTAATAAAAGTATAGCTAAAAACAAATAATGTGCAAAGTAAGTAAGTAACATCGTTTGTTGTGCCTATTTGGCATTAGTACCTAAGTACGTACTTGACCCTTGGCATTTCCCATGCATTGCAATCATTTTGCGTGCCAAGAAGAACTCAAGGAAGCCATTTTGGCAAACTTTACACTCAATACACTCAAAATCGATTATTACCACTAATACACTACAATATTTATAGTACATTTTATGTACTGTTCATAATATAAAGTAGTGAGAAAAGCCATCAATAATGGTTTTGAAGTGATTTCAGCTCTCACCTGTCTTTGACGACGACAAGCTCAAAAGATGTTTTAGAAAATCCACAAATTTTTCTTTAGTTTTTATTACTGTCAATTTTAAGAAATTTTGACTTTTTTAGTGTTTTTTCTTGTTTTTTAAATCTTCTTGGCTCTATAAAGTCTGTTTCAGCACTGATTTGGCTTCCTTTTCTGACTAAATGGAATCTAAGGTTTGGGGGAGAAAATGAGATTGAACCGCCAATGGCGACGCCATTCACGGTTTAATACTTGTATTTTAGTGCTGTAGTAATGTTTTGTTATTGATGAAGTGTTAAGAGTATGTAATGAAGTGGATATTAATTGTAATGTACATTAATATTACTCTTTTTTTATTATTTTATTATGCTCAACATAGCAAATTTGCTTTTTTGTCCAGTTCCAAGGACACATGTATTACACAATATTGGTGCTATAAGTGATTGGTGCCATCAATTACTTACTTACAGTTAATTACGAGTGTTTAAGTGAAGGTTTGGGCTTACTGTGCAAAAATCTCTTTATTGAGAGATAAAAGTGCTATTAGTATTAATTGATGTCACTTAATAGTTATTAATTCTGCATCCAGAATTAGCATTGTGGTTCTACTTTTGGTTGGGTTTGTAGAACTTTTGCCAGAAGTGCTTGAACACCGACTCGCTCTCGGTTCTGACCAATCCCAATTTCCTGTATATTATTGGCGCCTTCTCAACTTTCTTCAGCAGAGGACGAACTGCAACAGGTTCTTTGTGTTGTTTTGCACGTCGCATTTGACTTCTCTCAGCCTCGATTGCTGCACGCAACTCCTGATCCCGGAGAACTTGCCAAAACGGACGACCCCTATTGTAAATTTTCAGAAATTTCGTTATATAAAAAGGTTTCTTAATAAGGTTGAAAATAAATTCATTGTAAGAGAGATTGAATTAAAGGTAGAATATGATTAATTAATCGACCTGGAGCGACGTTGTCCACCAGTTGAGTTGTTGTCTTCGTCGTTGGAATCGTTGTCAGAAGCACTTCTGCCCTGCATCTCTTCTTCTTCAGATTCTTCATCAGCTGATGTTTCTTGAGTACTTGATGTTTCTTCATTATTGGGAGATGATGTTTCTTCTTCATTGGGTGATGTTTCTTGAGTGTTTGATGTTCCTTCATTATTGGGAGATGATGCTTCTTCTTCATTGGGTGATGTTTCTTGAGAGTTTGATGTTTCTTCATTATTGGGAGAAGATGATGTTTCCTCTTCATTTGGTACTGTGTCTCCCATCTCTCCTTCTTGGTTACTAATATCATCTTCTGATTCATCTTGAGATTGAGGGTTTTCACTGTTATTGGACCCTTCATTACTGGAATCTGCTGTGTCTGACATATTTTCCTCATTGGTTGACAGGTCAGGACTGGCATCTTCCTCAATTTCTATGTCAAATTCAGGTATGTCTTGGGTCAAATCATTTTCCATTGGCATTTCATTATTGTCTGCATTGTTCAAGTCTTGTTCAGAGGTGTTGGAGTCTTTTTGTAGGTTGGTTTGGGATGATCCTTGGCTGTTCACATTTGAATTATCTCCCTCTGATCCAATCAAACCAGGCATCTCTTCCTCTGAATTTGGGGATGCTCCATTGTTATTCATGCCATTGTTGTTATTTATTGCTTCATCTGGGTTTTCTTCATTGGACATTTCCTCTTCTCCCATTTCATTCCCATTTTCTTCTTGCCCATTTTCTATGCCTTGATCACCTGCTGTACCTTGATTTTCATTACCTGACTCATTGTCCTCATTGGCATTGCTGTCCATGTCAGGTGCTGGCATGTCAAGAGCCATTTCTTCCTCCATCACCATCTCATCAGCACCCAACGACTGTTGGGAAGTGTCTACAGAGGCCTGTTCAGCAGAGTTTTGTGGGGCCAATTGACGATTTACAGCTGTCTCATCACCTGTGCTTACTTCATTTTCTCCATCTGTTTGGCTATCTCCTTCCATTGCATTCCCACTCATATCATTTCCTTGCATACCATCATTTGCCATTGTGTCTCCTTCCATACCATCATTTCCAATACCATCTCCTGCAATGTCATCCCCTTCCATGTTACCGCCTGCCATGTCCCCTCCTGCCATGTCACCGCCTGCCATGTCCCCTCCTGCCATACCATCTCCTTCCATACCATCTCCTGCCAGGCCTTCACCTGTCATGTCACCGCCTGCCGCGTCATCTCCAGCCATTCTTTCATCACCCACACCATCTCCTGCCACGTCATCTCCTTCCATTCCATCACTTCCTGTACCTTCTCCTGCCGTGTCACCACCTTCCATGCCATCTCCTTCCATTCCATTGTTCCCCATACCATCTTCTGCTGTTTCACCACCTTCCATTCCATCTCTTGCCATGTCATTTCCTTCCATTCCATCTCCTGCCATTTCATCTCCTTCCATTCCATCACTTCTTGTACCTTCTCCTGCCGTGTCACCACCTTCCATGCCATCTCCTTCCATTCCATTGTTCCCCATACCATCTCCTGCCGTGTCACCACCTTCCATGCCATCTCCTTCCATTCCATTGTTCCCCATACCATCTCCTGCCATGTCACCACCTTCCATGCCATCTCCTTCCATTCCATTGTTCCCCATACCTTCTCCTGTCGTGTCACCACTTCCCGCACTATCTGCATCCATGCCATCATTTCCCATGCCCTTGCCTTCCATACCATCATTCCCCATACCATCTCCCGCCATGTCATCTCCTGCCATACCATCTCCCGCCATTCCATCACTTGAATCACCCTCCACCGCTGCTCCCTCCATTCCTCCCTCACCCATACCATTCCCTTCCATATCTTCTCCTGCCATTTCATCCCCATTCACTCCATCAAACTCTCCAGCATTCCCCATACCTTCTTCTCCATCATTATCAGCTGCATCTTCAGCTCCCACTTTAGTATCATCATCTGCTGCTTCATCTGTCTCAGACTCATCATCATTTGATTGTTGTGAGTCAGGAAAGACAATTTCAGAGCCTTCGTTGTTCTCGGCCTCGATCACAACGCCCTCGTCCGACCCCATGTCGATGCCCATGACCTCCTCGGGGGACGCGTTGTCCGAGTAGGGCCGGTCCGAGTCCATGGTGGTGGTGGAGATGTCGTCGTTGGTGTCGACGACGAAGCCGTCGACCACGAAGCCGTCCACGATGTCGACATTTGAGTCGTCGTTGGTCAATGCCTCATTATTACTTGTCTGAAATCTTCTGTATACAGGGTGGTACTTAAGGTTTGGCGTGGGATCTATGGCCAGGGATAGGTCTGGCTCTAGGGCCATGTTGTTGTCCATGTTGTTGTCCATGTTGTTGTCCATGTTGTTGTCCATGTTGTTGTCCATGTTGTTGTCCATGTTGTTGTTGTCATTCATGTCGTCTGTGTTTGTGTCTTCTATGCCAGAATCATTGTTATCCATATTATTATTATCCTCAGAGTTCTCCATGGTCTCCTCCATGTTTGTGTTATCCATCTCTGCATTACCATCGTTATTCATGTCATTATTGCTTCTGTCCATCTCATTATTGCTGTTGCCATCGTTATTCATATCATTTTCTGTGTCAGAATCATCCATTTCATTATTATCATTATTGCTATTTTCATCCATATCGTTATTAGCATCATCCATTTCATTATTATTGCTGTTTTCATCCATATCATTATTAGCGTCATCCATTTCATTATTGTTATTATTGCTGTTTTCATCCATATCATTATTAGCGTCATCCATATCATTATTATCACCATTACTTCCCACATCATCATTTTCATTAGTGCCACTCTCATCCACGTTGGTGTCGTCCAAGCTGCTCCTAACATCGAAACTCAGTCCCTCTTCACCCCCAACATCGTCTCCGGCCCCAACATCGTCTCCAGCCCTAATCTGATCTCCAGCCCCAACATCGTCTCCATCCTCAAGTTGAACTTGTATCTCTAGATTAGGCTGCAGTAAAGCATCCTGCTCCTCTCTTCTCCTCAATTCCTGTCTCAAGTCGTATTCCCTGCAAATGCGTCTGAAGTCGGCCAACAAGTTCGACTCCATGGCCAACAACAACTCCTCCTGCCCCATCAAAGCGCCCTTGGCCAACCCCTCGTTCAACAGCTGCTCCAACCTTCCCATCATTATCTCATCATCTTCTTTATTATCGTTATTTTCGTTATTATCGTTATTTTCGTTATTATCGTTATTTTCGTTAATGAGATCGATTGCTAGAGCCTGGCCGCGTTGCTCGATGAGTTCTCTGGAAAGTTCCAGAACCACGGACTCCGTGAGATCGCAGGGTCTGACCATTTGGTCTACACTAGTGACCAAGACATTTGGCTGAAAGAACAATTGCTGGCCATCATTACTGATCTCATTTAATCGTCTCCTTCCCTCACATTGTCCACTCAATATTTTGTTTATTTGAGTCTGAATCAAAATTTGCAATCTTTTTACTACGTCTTCTGTGTTCAGGTCGATTTGAGGACAAATCTGGGGCCCTGAGACGTGTCCCAGTTGGTTTTGCTGCGGCTCCCCTCTTTCTCTGAGCATCCTGCAGATGTTGTGCTTAAACGGCTGATGATGTCTTTGGTCGAAGTAAATGAAGAAGCGACAATCCTCGTCATCTCTGCAATTCGTCTGACAACTCTCCACAGTGGGCAAACTCACTTCCCTTATGCGAGATCCCGCCAAATCCGTGCCCGACAATCGCGTATTGTCCAGAAAGCAGTCAGAATTCGTAGTAATCAGCGACAAGGAGCTCAAAAATGAGCTCATTACGACTCTAATATCGTCCAAAAGACTCGTTAAAAGGTCGTTATTCAACGCATTGCAAGCATCCAAATCGATTATTTTCTCGGAGATCGTCTCGGAGATCGTCTCGGAGATGTTCAGCTTCAGCTCGTCCACGAGCTTGTCGTCGTCCAGCTCGTTGTCGAGGAACTCGTCTAACTCCGTGTCCTTGAAAATGTCCAGGTTGTTTTTTAGGAGAACATTTAGAGTTTGATTGAAGAACATTTGTTGTCGTTCAATCAATAATTGTTGATTCAGTTCGATCAACTTTTGCCACATTTCATTGGGACTCAATTGAGGCGCCGACTCCGCTCTGATCTCCGGCGGGAGTCGCGTCAAGAAGAGAATCGTGAGGAACAGCTTCAAGATCCGCATTCCACGATATTTTTACCTAAAGTGATACGTGGATCTAAAAGAATCGAATAATCCAAGGACTTTCTTTTTATGTAAGATTACTAAATAAGGAGATAAAGTGATAAAATTTGAAGAAGCAGGTATAATGGTATATACGGAGATGCTGGGAATCACGCACTTTTTCATGCTGGCTTTCTTCAGAGGGATTTGCTCTATCTCAAATATTGATGAACTTGAAAGGTCGATATGTACAACTATTATTATTCTTCTTTACTTTGCTGTCTATTGATTCCTCTCCCTTTTTCTTCTTTTTTTTTGTCTTTTATTGGACTGTAATATAGATTTTTCTAGTATTTGGCTTCCTTTTTTGGTCAAATAAGACGTCTTTATTAAAAGGTCATCTTCGACCTTAATAATGGTACTTATAGGTTCTTCTCAGAATCTTCTTTTCTAGCTCGGGATTCCCAGAAATTCTCATTTATTCATGAGGGCGCCACAAGCACAACATTACATAATGTATGTACAGGCTTTATACTGGCTCACATTAATACAATTTAGCTTTTTCTGGTACAGCCACTAAAATGGAATCCACTGGAACATTGATTACATGTTGTCTTAATAAACGACTTTACATATACAACGAACATTGCATTGCACAAGTACAACATTAGCTCCATAATGCCAAAACTAAACATAAGTATGACATAATAATACAGGGCTATTCACCAATTTTGGCACTGACTTTAAATGCTCGTAACTTGATAAGAAGGAGGAATTAAGAAAATATAAACACATGGGCTTGAAGCTCAATTCATGGACAACAACATTGTAAAAAAAATTTTGTCCTGCTCCCACTGTGACGAATGTAAGGACCAATTAGAAAAGAGAGCAAATTTCAGATGTGCGTTATAAACACTACATAAATCTGGCCCAAAACAAAGAAGAGTTGTCCTCCATTCTGGCCTTACTAGTTTGCACGAATTAGGAGGCTAATATCTCGTGTCCTAGAGCACCTAGAAACTTGTGTAAGGGCTCATTTGAAAGCTTGCAAAGAGGGCAATATGGTGTACAAGTTTTAAGTTTGTAGCTTCTTTTAAAAAGAAGTTACATGGATGCAAAGAGAGCATGAAAATTGCTGAAAAATTTCGTGAGCAAATGGGAAGAAGCCAACTCCTTTTTACAGGCCAGTGAACAGGATTTTAGTCCTTTACTTTGTCCCTTTCTCATTGCTACATTAAGAAAGCTATCAATATGAAATTTTTTTACCAACATCTTGAAATTGTGACCTTCAAAACGAGCCATAGCACAAAGTTCTATGTGGTCTAGAACCAGAGATATGGTCTCATTTACAATTCTCAACTCTGGTGCCATTTTGGTCAAATTTATGTAGTGTTTATAACGCACAATCAAAATTTCGACACTGATTTCTTTTGTTCCTGACATGAACTACATTAAATGTAGAACGAAAATTGTTACAATATATTTTTAACCAATGAATTGAGCTACAAGCACATGTCTTTAGATTTTCGAAATTCTTTCTCCTTATAAAGTTATGAGCATTTAAAGCCAGTGCCAAAATTGGTGAATAGCCCTGTACATACGAGCTTCTTACTATTACATGAAGTCATGATTACTGCATTTAACATTTAACAGCTTGCGTACAATTAACAAGGAGATTTGAGGAACTATTACAACATTCTGTAAGACGATTGATTGATTGCTTTTTCAATCAATCTTAATGACTACTTAAATTTAGTGAGCTATAATTACTGTAGGTATTAATAGAAACTGACTGAATGAACCTTGAGATTCCTTTTGTTATGTGTTTACTATACCTACGTCTTATCTTGAACTAATCTAAACAACTCTATGTACTAAGTACTAATAAAAGACTTTGAAGCCAGCCATAATTTTCATTAAAAAACTCATAAATATGGCTTAGAGACAAATTTTGCATTGATATCACTTGTTCGAAATTTTGCTGTCTTCATTTTCGCTGTACTCGTCGTCCTTCTCCTCGGCCTCCCTGAGGCCCAACAGCTGCTGCAACTGGTCGAAGCCCGACGAGGGCGTGACCAGATCCGAGAAGTAGTCCGGCAAAGGCCCCAGACACCGGTCCAAGAAACGCTCCAGACCTCTGTACTGGTGCCCACGAACCCCTTCTAATGCGTGGCTCTCATCAGGGTAGATCTAGAACAAGAGGTGATTAATACCAATTAACTCACTTTTAACCCTTGTTTCAGTCTTAATCACTTACTTGTTGATTGAAGAGCACGTGATTGTCGACGAGGGCTCTGGACAGGGCCATGGTGTGCTGGAGATGCACGTTGTCGTCGTTGGTGCCGTGCACGAGCAACAGCTGACGGCCGAGGAAGCGCGACGCCTGCAAACTCAAATCGCTCTCCTCGTACGCCTTCCAGTGACGGGGATCCCTCGGATCGCCCATAAATCGCTCGGTATAAGCCGAATCTGCAAAAAATATTAAAATAATTTGTTCGAATTTAATGAAAATTTTGATTTTTTCAGAAAATTTTGATTCATTTTAAGCCATTTTTCGACCGTAAAGAGTCCATTGGGTCACGGGGGCCACGGCGGCTGTGCAGGTTATTTGGTGTTCGCGATCCTCTGCCAAGGCTCTCAGTGCCAGAAATCCGCCTTAAACGAAGTAAAAAAAATTAATTGAATTATCTTTTAATTAGTTTTTAATTGAAATTTTAATCAATTTCGAAATTTTCTTAATAAAGATTAATGTGATTTTACCGTAGGACCATCCCCAGACGGCGACCTGCTCCTTGTTGATGTAGTGCAGACTGTTCGTGAGGTTCCTGATCACGCTGAGCGTGTCCAGGGCCTCGAAGTGACCGAGTCTGTGGTAGACGGCGTCCCTGATCTCGGGCCGGTGGAAGTCGGAGCCGCGCACGTCCATGTGCGCCACCACCATGTCGCGCCCGCTCGCCAAGTAGTGGTCGAAGTCCA
>JAOXNJ010191326.1:0-10049 GCA_028566655.1 Metis holothuriae
ATTCCAAACCTTCCATTACAATGGACTACTAAATAACAACTTCCTTCCATCACAATGAACTACTAAATAACAACTTTCTCGAGAATCTCGGAAAAAAATTCTCGACTCTCGAAAAAAATTTCCATTTCGAGAATCCGAGAATTCTCGGTCTCGGAAAAATAGCTATGACGCATAGAGTCAGATAGTAAAATGGTCTGAATAATTTTGCTGTCTTCCTCATCTCTTTTTGTGAAAACGGAACAAGATGTCGATCAGCACTTAGAGACTTCTTCGTGGAATCCTACTCATTGAGTCACAAATTAAACCAAGAACACTTCGTTAAAGCATTCTACTGAAATTGTGAGACGAAAACATGAGAAAAATCTGGAAACTTTCACTCGTTAAAGGCATGTCTTCTCAAATTTGTGAAGCGGCACTCATAATTTTATGTAAGTCGTCGTCCTGTTCTGCATTTTGTGGGTTTTCCGGACTCATGAAGCGTTCTCTGATGTCCCCTACTCTTTCCCATTCAAAATCGTTGTTTTGCATGGCAAAACTAGTGAGATTGGATAGAGTGCGCTCCTCCTGCGAACCGAACCCGAAGCCGTTTGCTTTGTCCACCGCGTTGCGCACACTTAACAAACGCTCCTTGCTGGAAGCTTGGAGGGGCAAGAAAGACACCAAACCATAGCCCTCTATTACGTCCTAAAAAACGATTAGAGTAAAATGAAGATAAGTATGACTAAAAACGTAGGAGTAAAGACGTAAGGACTGAGGATTCATTGCAATTTCTGTTTGCCTTTAATGCGTTGTTGAGCTTTTTATACTTGCTGAGGAACGGATCGTCGGCCATGGCGTCTATAAGTTGCTGCAGATCCAACACCTCCGTATAAAAATCTATATTGAACTGAAAGAGAGAAAGAACAGGCCACATCGCATCATTTTCGAAAAAGCAAACTACAAAGACTCGATTAACCTGAAGCGGCCCAAATTTCTCTACGAGATCGATCTTGCTGAGGAGATTGACGTGAGGCAGCTCGATCTGGAGCATCATGTTGAGCGAGGTGAGACACACCGAGATGAACTTGGAGGCGTCGCTGCAGTAATGCGAGTCAACCAGATTGACGGCGCACAACCGGAGCTCCAGGGAGGCTAACTGACGCAGCACGTTCTTGAGGGCGTCGTGGTGCGTGTACAGCTCGATCTGGCCCGGGCAGTCGATCAAGAGGTACACGTCGCCCAACTGGAGCAGCAACAAGAACAAAAAAGTATAAAAAAGCGTTTCTCAAGGAAACATTAAACGACGATTGCTGATTGCCTGTTCCAGGCGCTCTCGGAGCCACTGGAAGTTCTGCGCGAGGTACTCGATGCACCTGACCAATCCGCCGTTGGGCCCGAGCCCGCACTCGGCCATGACGTCGTGCAGCTGCACCAGGTCGGCCACGTCCACGGCCGCCTCGTAGGGCACGCTCTCGTTGGCAGGGTCCAGGTTTACGATGGCCGTGCTGCGGTGCAGCTGGTTGTGCAGCAGGTCGTACATGGCGCGGCAGTACGTCGTCTTGCCCGAGCCCGGCGGACCGATCACCAGCTGGCCGAACACCGGCATCGCAAAAACTCACACAAAACGCTTAGCTTGATTGAACGTTGTTTACTTTTGGGCACGGAACCGAGGCTAGGAATGATGAGGGCCAGCCTTACAAGCTACCTAAAGTCAATACCAACTCCGGTCATACCATTGTGAAAACAACCTACAAAACTTCATTTTTTGAGAAGGATTTGTAGAGTCATTTTTGTAGTACAGTCGAATCTCACTTTAACGTATTGCAGTGAAATCAGAGCCAGTCGCTGCAATCATGAAGTTATTAGTCGTCATTTAACTCACTAACGCTATTGTAAATTACCCAACAGATGTTTGTGCGAGGTTACTAACCCCTAAAGCTACTTCATCTAACTCGCCCCTCTGTTGGCCTCTTTCCAACTTGTTTCCCCCACCCAGGCATGAAGCCATCTGTGCCCCTTTTAGTCCATCTTCCTCTTCAATTTCTTCCTTACATGGTCATGTTTTGCAGGCTGCATTCTGATTGGTCGCATCTGTGATCTGTGCATGAAATGAGGGCGGCAGTGCCTTTAAAAGGCACTGGCGAGGGGAAATACAGCAGCATTCAGGACCAGACTTTTAGATTGCTCAGGCTTCTTGTTTAGCTGTGGACTAGTGTCTGGCTAGGGCGCTAAATCGAGCAGTAGTTTCTGTCGTAGCCGTATTCTACGACGTGCAATGACCGTTTTTCACTGCAACTGGCGCAGTCGGTAGGATTGCTTGAGCAATCTGGATTAGGAGCCGGACCCCTCCTATGGTAAATGATTGTTAATTGACGCATAAATTCATAATTGTAAGAATGGCCAATAACGACGATGTCGAGATGCCCGCGGTTGTGGAGCCGCTGGCCGACGATGGAAGCAATGCAGAGAAGGTCATTGCGCAGACCTTGCAGGCGATGCTGGCCTACATGCAGCACCCTAGGCTGGATCACCACTGCTACGACACCCGGATCAAGGAGTTCCATGGTCGTCCGGGGGACGACTACGAGGAATTTGAAAACCAGGTGCGCATCATGGCACTGAACAACGGGTGGGACCCGTTCCACACCGCTCTGTCGGTGTTGGGCCAAATGCGCGGGTTGGCCTACGGCGCCATGGCAAAGATGCCGCGGACGAAAGGAGCGTACAGGACGGTCAACGACTTATTCCGGCGGCTCCGGAAGCTGTTCCTGACACCATCATACAAGATGGTGGCGCAAGCGGAGTACGAGACTCGGTCGCAGGAGCCGAGTGAGGGCGTACGCGTTTATCATGGGGAGTTGCACAAGCTGTGGTGCAACGCCTACATGGATGACGAGGAGCCCTGGAGGAACAACGACGATGCGGTCGTGCCAGAACCGCACAAGAGGACCGATCCCGCAGGCCACTATAACAGCGTTTGATCGACCACTTCGTCTCGGGCCTGATGGACGAAGAGTTGAGGGTGGAGATCCGCAAGACAGATACTTACTCCAACCCGATCAAGACCTACGATGGCGCTCTGGAACGCGCATTAGAGATCCAGAGCATCATGGAGATTAATCGGGCTGACACGATGCGCAACACCGGCAACAGGCGCATCAGGTCGACCGGAGTGGTGTTCGATGCACCGGCGACTCACCAGAATGGAAATGACCAGGGCCGCTCGGGCGGCGGCCACTGAGGCCATAACAGAGGCGCCAAGGGGAGCGTCAATGCGATGGGGAGCAATGTGGCCAACCCGAACGGGGCCTATTGCTTCAAACACGGTTGGGGCGACTACGACGGCATGCACTGTGCCGCTCTAAACCCCAACGGCATCGGCCTGTATCAGAAGCTGCAGGGTCAAGGAGGACCCGGCGGCCAACAGCAGCAGCAGCGCTCCGGGATTCCACGGGGACGCTGTTACAATTGTGGGCAGACAGGGCACTTCGCGAGGGAGTGCCCCAAGCCGAAGAAGCCGAAGGGCGCGGCCAATCACCTGGAGGGTGGTGGTGAGGCTGCTGGCGCCCCAAGTGGCCACGGAGGTCCCAACGCTGGAGGAGCCGGCAACTACATTTCGTTTGCCGACTATCAGGGATCCTTCGTGGGAAACTGATTACGGGGGAGTCGTCCTCTCCCGACGGGAGACTACACATGTTAAGAGGAATCGCAGCACCTCTCGACGATGCAAGCCCTGCCCCGCGCAAAAGAGGCAGGCCCCGCAAGCGCGCCCCGCATGTCTACATCAGAGCAACGATCCCTCGTGCCAAGTGTGACGCGATGGCTCTGGTAGACACGGGCAACACCTCTGACCACAACTTGGTGGACGAACAGATGTTGCGCGCTATGGCTCCTGGCCGCCAGATCGGCCAGACTGACGCAGCAGTGCTTGTGCCTGGCAAGAAAGGCGCACTTGAGGTCCTCGGGTCGTTGAAGACGACGTTGATCTTCCCCGAGGCCTGCAACTACGAGCACCAGACTGAATTAGTGGTCGTAAAGGACCTGGGATCGCAGCTCATCCTGTCCGCTCAGACGTTAGCTGCTGTCCCCATGATTCCTGACCTGAGCCGAGCGATTGCTTACATTGGCCCCATGTCCTTCATGGCGCCCCTGTACTCAGAGAGCTACCTGGAGCACTACACCGACAAAGGCAGAGTGCCAAGAGAGAGTGTAGCCGGAAGTGCAGTGGAAGAAGCGCGTGAAGCAGAGACTATGGCAGGCCAGATGAGTGCATTAATGAACAAAGTGCAGAAAATGACTGCCAATTTGAAAAGTGAAAGTTTGTGCGTGAACGTTGGCAGCGATGCTGGTGATGTAAGTGACGAAAGTGTACAGAAAGACAATGAAAGTGAAGAAGAAGAGTTGTCGTGAAAGGCCGTGATGAAGATCCTGGAGCCAGTGCTAAAGGAAGTGGGCTGTCCGGAGAAGTTGCCCTACCCGGAGCTGCTGAGGAAGCACAAGGAGCTCGACGAGAGGTTCGAGCATCAAGTCTCCAAGAACAAGCTCATCACGACACCACAGAAGGCGGCCCTAATGGAGGTGTTACGGCGGTTTGAGGGTGTGCTGTCCAAGCACAAGTTCGATGTGGGTTGCACCGACCTGCTCGAGTTCACGGTCGACACGGGCGACGCCGCGCCGGTGTACGAGAAGCCGAGACCCTTGAACCCGGCCATGAAGCAGGCCCTCCAGGAAACGATCGACCAGTGGTTAGAGCAAGGCATCATCGCCCCGATGGAGTCAGAGTGGGCTTCGGCAGTCGTCCTGGTGAAGAAGAAGGACGGCGGGTGGAGGTTTGCCGTTGACTACAGGCGCCTCAACGATGTCACGATTGCCGATCGTTTCCCAGTGGCACACAACATGGAGGCCCTTTCCAATGAGCCTCTGGCGAGGGCAAAGATGTTCGTGGCAGCTGACTTGGCAGGTGCGTACTTGGCCGTTCCTGTGGAGGCCACTTCGCAGAACAAGCTGGCCGTCACGATGACCACCGGTTTGTACAAGTTCTTGCAGATGCCAATCGGGGCAAAAAACGCCTGTGACGCGTACGCACGACTGATGAAGATGGTGATGGGCCCGTTGAACGACATCGGGGACGTCTTGAGCTTCTTCGATGATCACCTCCTCCCTGGAGAGCACTTCAATCAGTTGTTGCTGCGTTTTGCTCGCTTCCTGCACGCCATCGAGAAGGCGAACTTGTGCATCTCGCCAAGCAAGACTAAACTCTTCACGGACAAGGTGGATTGGCTGGGGCACACTCTGACCCCAGGCAATGTCCACACGATGGATCGGCTCACGGAGCCAGTGGCCACGTGGCCGGAGCCCAAGGACTTGTCTGAGATGCAGACGTTCCTTGGGAAGTGCAGTTATTACAGGCGGTTCATCCCGGAGTATGCGAGGATTGCGGAACCCCTGACAAAGCTGAACAGAGCGGGAGCTTGGGCTGCAGGGCAGCCCGCCAGAGATGGCAGTGGCGCTCCAACTGCAGGAGATGAGGACGAGGATGAGGGCATTGACTCCCTCGGCCTCCAGCAACTCGACGCGCGCGACGGACTGCACACTGAAGGACAAGAAGATAGGCCCCAGAGGGAAGGGGCCCCAACTCGTGCCAGAGAGCAAATGCTGCACGAGCAGTTAGAGGATCTGTTCCTCAAGGTGTTGAGACTCATCCTGGAAGGCGAGTACACGTTTGCCGATGGGCAGCTCCTCCGAGACAGCGGCATGGCTGTAGGACCGCCCACGAACCCGCCTCAGGATGGAGTCAACAAAATCGATCAGAACTTTTTGGACCATCCGTGGTTCAGGGCAACAAAGAGGCTGCTGCTGGAGCTGACGCTCCACCCAGGGACGAACCTGCTGGTGCAAAAGAATCGCCGAGTCTGGGTGCCGGCCAAGCTCATCCCAGTGATCCAGCGGGAGGCGCATTACCACCCATTGGGAGGACACGTGGGTCGGTACCGCACCTATCTCACCATCAAACCGGACTTCTTCTGGCCAAGGCAGTCAACAACGGTTGAGGAGGCCGTGGCGGCCTGCCCGCACTGCCTAGATGCCAAGCAAAGGAAGCCGATGAGACAGGTGCCCATGGGGCAGACCAGCACCGCAATTCAGGACAGGTTCACGTACTTCTACGTGGACATTATGGGCCCCATGCCCACACACTGAGGACAGGGAAGCAAGCAGTACCTTTTCACGCTCGTCGATGCTGTGACCCGCTACCGAGAAGCGTATCCAATCAAGAATCAGACAGCAGACGTGATCTGTCTGACGCTTCTGAACCACTTCATTCCAAGGTACGGCGTTGGGATGACCTTCATCACCGACCAAGGCATGTACTTCACGTCGAAGTTGTTCTCCAAGGTCTGCGAGTGTCTTGGAGTGGTGCAGAAGATCACCCAAGCATACGAGCCACACACGAACTACGTGGAGAGACTGCATAAGGCAATCGGGGAATATCTAAGGGCGAAAATGAGCCATGACAAGGCGCCTCGTCATGCCTGGTACAAGTACGTCCCGGACGTGCTGGCGACCATCAGGATGACCCCCTTGTTTGACTACGGAGTCTCGCCCCACTTCTTAGTCCACGGGCAGGAGCCCAAGTTGCCAGTTCAGTTGTTCAACGCTATTGAAACACTGGACGACGGCACCCCCATCTCTGCACGACTTGACAAACTGAGACGAGTCTTGCTTTACATTTACCAGAAACAACAGGAAATGCATCACAAGAACAAGGAGCAGTACGACAAGACTGTGCACGAGAAGGAGTTAAAAGTTGGAGATTGGGTGTATCTCCATGGACCACCGAAGAGAGGGACTGAGGCGCGCGAACTGGCGACCGAAGACGGAAGGCACAAGACTGGCGCACGCAAGTTCGACAAGTACAAGACCGGGCCTTTCCGGGTAGAGAAGGTCATCAACGAGCGCATGGTGGTGATCGACAAGGGATGGGGCGAGCAAGAGACAGTGTCGCGCGACCGACTCACGCGTATGCCGCCCTACGATTTGGGCGTGCTCCCACTACAATTCAAAGGAGAGCGTCCACCCCCACGTGACCGACCACTGCGCTTCGACGGCTCTGGCGGTCCACCGGGACCGCCCCCCCCACCACCACGTCGTCAACTTGGCGTGTTTCACCAGGGCATTGGTCGCGTTCGCCTGCACGTTGAGCCGGTCCGCCACGTGCTTTGTAAAGAATAAGTTGTAGAGGGAAGCTCCGGCCACAGCGACGCCAGCGACGACCAACAGTTGTCGCTTCGGGCGGCTCTTGCCCTGGTGATGGATGGCGTTGGCACCCGAAGTCTTGGGCAGCTGGTAGTTGCTGACCATGGTGCCGTAATCAGTCAGGGAGCGGAGCCAATCCTGGGCAGCCTTCATTCCCTCGATCATGGTGTCCGCCATGATGCGCTGGGCCTTGTTCAGTGCGTTGAACTCGTGCTTGGCGACCTCGGACGCGCCCTCGGGCATGGACTCGTCCAGCTTTCCGATCATGTTGTTCAGGTCAGTGAGCGCGAATGAGAGGACTCGGCAGTGCACATCCAGTTGCCCGACGTCGACGTCAACATAGATGATGGAGGAGGTCACGCTGGTGGAGAGCGCGCCCATGGCGTGGAAGGAGGCTCCGATCGTCTTGGCCTCTTGCCGGCAGTAAACTCGTCCAATCGCCATCACAAGAAGGAAGGTTAGTTGGGTTAGGGGAGTAATGAAAAGCATAATGGAGTTGCAATTGAATAAACGGAAACAAACAATAAACGTGATGCAATGAACAACGGTAACAAACGAGAACAATGAGGTAGAGCATTAGAGAGGATTAGAGGATAAGCTTGGAGTGTTATTTCTTGGGAACTGTGTGGGTCCACTCCAAGGGTGCGTCACTCTTATACCCGTCACTGAGCCACCCCCTTGGCCTTGGCTCGGCTCAGATCGAGGTCATCATTCCGTTGTGCAGTTTGGCAGTACGTTTCTCGGTCTTGTCAACTTGCCAGCTCGTCAAACTTGTCCGCGTTTCTCCCCCCTTGACCTAGATCGCCTATCTAGGTCGCCTCAACTTCACTGGGCACCATGGGGATGTAGGGTGCGCACTGCAGCGTTGCAATGCAAAGTTCAGGCTTGATGTGTACCGCGTGATCCCCGAAGTTGTGCAGCACCACCTGCACTTCCTCAGCTGCATAGGGTTCAAGTGTGTGCTCCCATACTGCTGTGTGGAACCCGAATAGCAGCGTTCTATTGGATGTCACTTTGATGCAGCAGTCTGTGGGCACGTACACTTCAAGCCCTGTGGTGATGATTGCAACTCTGGATGCAGGGATGACGACGTCCATGTCGGCGGCCACGTCCACTCCGACCAGGTTGTGGCCACTCGGCTGCCTCGCCAAAGGGGAGATCCGGCGGAAGTACACGACCATGGGGTCGAATTGCAGTCAGGGTTTGACTGCAGTCTTGCTCGTTGTTGGTTTATTCGCCTTGGCGTCGAGTGGGCTGGGGCGGCGGAGGTGGGGCACTTCTGGCTCGCGTCCGAGATCGATGAGGTTGGGCATGAGCTTCTCCTGGAGTTTCTCCCTCCCGGTCTTGGCCTTAGGCCTGGCCCCAAGTCCACATGGTTGCACCACTTGTGGTTGTTGTTGACGTGCAGTGCTGGTCTCTAAGCTCTTTTTAAAGTCCTGAAGTCGTACAGCCAGTGGATCATCTAGCTCGTGGTCGATCACAGGAGTCTGATCCGTCACTCCCGCGCCTCCGAGAGAGTAGAGCTGCTCATGAGTCAGCCCTTGTGCCCTCCTGCTGTCCCTCAGCTCTTCCTTCGCTCTCTCGATCTCCATCTTCATGCCGCTCTCGCTCCATTTCTTCCCAAAATACTTGGTCCACACCATCTTGCTTGTGTTGTTGCTGGCTCGACTGGAAAGACTCGAGTGTGTCACTCTGGCTTCCGGGCCGTGACCTTATGCAAGGGTGAAATCGGCGACCCTGATCCAAATCTTTTGGCCAGTAGTCCAGTAGTGGCCGATTTCTGTGTGTGTGGGTCCAGCTCTTGACGGGGGACAGCCGCTCCTGCGCGTCGTAGTAGATTGTCTCTGGGTCGCTGTTTGCTGTCCTTCCCATGACCTGGGGTTGCTGGACGTACTCTGGGGGCCTATTCCTGGTGTTTTCTACGCGCTGTTGGGTCTGCGCTTGCAGGTACTTGCCCTTGTCCTGCCAGTAGCGAGCGGGATCCTGCTGGGCTTGTCTTCATAAGGCCTCCTCATATTTTTGCCTGATGTCCTCGTACCGCTGGCGTGCCTCTTCAGCGCACACTTCCTTAGGGACAACAGCCAGTTGCTTCGACGCTGGTCGGGCTGCCCTGGCGGTACTGGTCGACATGGCATCACTCCGGGGCCTTGTCCTCTTCTCACCTCGTCGGTTCTCAAGTTCTTGCAATTGGCGGCTTCGCCTAGCAATTTCTTGCTGTTGATGGAAGAGGAGGAAGGCTTCCATGTCCCGTTCTTGTTCTTCTTCTTCTCGCTGACGGAGCCGCTGCTGATTGGCGTAGGCTTGGTTGAAACGGGCGATTTCCTCTTGCGGGTCTCGAAGACCATGATGGTGCGCCTCAGCTTGCTGTCGCTGCAGCATCTCGCGATACTGCTGGTAAATTTACTCAGTTTAACGTATTTTTTAATCAAATTCTTCATTACTAAAATCTCAGTTTAACGTATTTTTTGACAGCAAATTGCAAGTTGTTATTTAGTAGTTGATCGAAATTGAAGAAGTTGTTATTTAGTACTTGTTTCTCCTATTTAATACGTTAAACTGAGATTTTACTCACTTTAACGTACTTTTTGCTGCTGACGAAAAAATACGTTAAAGTGAGATTCGACTGTACCATTTTTTTGTCATTTTTTGCCATGTCTAAGTCTCTTCGGCAATAACTTGTACGGGCAAACTATTTAATGTAAGGTCTGGGTAGAATTTAGACAGTTATCGGTAATGTTTTACGGGAGGGCATGTCATGGGCACATAGCGCCAAAAAGTCAGCTGTCGCGGCCGCGCGCCGGCAGTCAGCTGTTGAG
>JAOXNJ010191371.1:0-10046 GCA_028566655.1 Metis holothuriae
ATCTAAGCGCTACGGCGACAAACTGCTTTTTGAAAACATAGACCTGGTTATAAACCAAGGCGAGAAAGTGGCAGTGGTAGCTGCGAATGGAACGGGAAAGTCTTCGTTAATTCGGGCCTTGGCTGGTATAGAGCCCGCCGATGCTGGCGAGATTGAATGGGCTAATGGCGTGCGTTGCGAGTTTCTTTTACAAGAACCTGAACTAGACGATTCGCTAACGGTTTTAGAGAATGTACTCTATGCCGATAACAGGGCAAGCCGAGCCGTTTTGCGCTATGAACAATGCCTGGCCCATCCTGAAGATAGCGATGCCCTAGCTCAAGCTAGCCGAGAGATGGACGCCGCCGATGCATGGAATTACGAGCAGCGGGTAAAGGAAACGCTGTTCCGCCTTAACCTTACCGATGTAGAGCGAACCATAAAAGGCATGTCGGGCGGCGAAAAAAAGCGAATAGCCCTGGCCAAGGTATTGGTAAACGACCCCGATTTTCTCATTTTAGATGAGCCTACCAACCATTTAGACCTACCGATGATAGAGTGGTTAGAAGCGTTTTTGTCGGCCACCAACCTCACCTTGTTGCTCATTACCCACGATAGATATTTCTTAGAAAATGTATGCCAGCGGATTGTAGAACTGGAGCGCGGCGGCCTGCATAGCTACAGCGGAAACTACAGCAAGTATTTAGAGCAAAAAGAGGCAAACGAACTGAACCGTGAAAGTCAGGTAGAGAAAGCGCGCAACTTAATGCGCACCGAAATAGAGTGGATTCGGCGTATGCCCAAGGCCAGGGGAACAAAGAATAAGGCGCGGATAGAGGCCTTTCACGAGCTCAAGAAGAAGGCGAGTCAGCAGGTGGGGCAAAAGGAGGTTACCATTTACACCAAGCCCGAACGCTTAGGAAGCAAAATTTTAGAACTGCACAACGTTTCTAAATCCTTTGGTGAGCGAACCTTGTTCGAAAAGATAAACTACAAGTTTAAGCGCTTCGATAAGGTGGGCTTGGTAGGGAAGAACGGTTCTGGAAAATCTACCTTAATTCAAATTTTAACCGAGCAAATGGCGCCCGATACGGGCAAAGTGGTAGTGGGCGAAACGGTTCATTTTGGTATTTACCGTCAAGAGGGTATGCATTTTTCTAAAGATAAGCGTGTGATTGATGCTGTGCGCGATATTGGCGATTACATTCCCCTAAAGGGCGGGTATAAATTATCGGCAGAGCAATTGCTAGAGCGCTTTCTCTTTCCGCGGAGCATGCACCGCATGGTGATTCGTAAATTGAGCGGTGGCGAGCAGCGGCGCTTGTATCTGCTTACCATTCTTATGCAGAACCCTAATTTTTTAATTTTAGATGAGCCCACCAACGATTTAGATATTGCTACGCTTCATATTCTAGAAGATTTTCTACTGCATTTTGACGGCTGCATCCTAGTGGTTTCGCACGATCGTTTTTTTATGGATAAGATAGTCGATCACCTATTCGTTTTAGAAGGGAATGGATTAATGCGCGATTTCCCGGGCAACTACTCGCAATGGCGTTCGGCGCAAGAAGAGGCCGAAACCAAAGCCAAGGATGAGCGTAAAGAGGCTAAACCGAAAGGCGAAAAGGCGAGCTACGAACAACGCAAGCAACTGCGGAGCTTAGAGAACTCCGTAGCGAAGTTGGAACAAAAAAAGGCCGACATAATGGCCGAAATGGCCGAGCATGCCAACGATTTTGAAGCCCTTGCGAAACTCAATAAAAAATTAGACGAGGTAAGTGAAGAACTAGAGGAAAAAACACTTGCTTGGATGGAATTGGCCGACCAAATCGACTAGGTTCCAGTTCGCCACCTTGCTTAATATGTTATATTCGCATTTCAATTTATATCATGTTTCAATACCCTTTACACTTCACCTTTAAGGTAGGCACGCTAGCTAACGATTTTGTGGCTAAAGACGATGCCGGCAAAACCATAGCCTACGTTCGTGCTAAACTGTTTAAACTAAAAGAAGACGTAACGGTTTATTCCGACGAGGATAAATCGAAGGAACTCTTTCGCATAAAGGCCGATACCTGGCTCGATTTTAATACCGTTTATCAATTTACAGATATTGCCTCGGGAAAGGGGCTTGGTCGCATTGCTCGCAAAGGATGGAAATCGTTTTGGAAAGCGCGCTACGAGTTGTACGATACCCAAGAAGAGCAAGATTTAGTAGTAGAGGAAATCAATCCTATGACTAGGCTGTGGGATAGCTTATTTCGCGAAATACCCATCATTAACTTCTTTACGGGTTACTTTTTTAACCCCAAGTACAGCATAAAACGTCCAGATGGAACACTGGTGTGCGTATTGAGTAAAGAAAGCTCATTCTTGGGTAGGCGATTTACGCTAGAGAAAATGGCCGATTTTGAACAAGGCGAAGAACTTCGAACCCTATTGGGTTTAATGATGATGTTGCTCATCGAAAGGCGAAGAGGGTAGGTTTATAACCTAACCCTCATACTAAACCTTCTTATTGCACTACAATACGTTCGGTATATACGCCATAGAGCGGGCTGGTTAGCAGCAAGAAATAGACGCCTTGGGCAAATCTGCCCACTGAAAGACGGTATTCTTTAAACTGCCCAGCCGTATGGCTAACCTGTCGTCCGCGGGTGTCGTAAAGCGCTAGGCTATAACTGCCATATTCCCCTGTTCGAATGTATACATCGCCATCTGTGGGGTTCGGTGCTATCTGCACATCCCAAGGGTAGTGGTTGTTGCGTATGCTGGTGAACAACACGTCTTTGCAATCGGTGGTGTCGGTGCATTCGCCATCGCTAATTATGGCTGCGTATGAACCGCTAGACGCAGGCTGTAAAAAGCGCAAGGTATCGGCGGGGTCGGCTACGCCTGTATTGCAATTATACCACTGAACGTCTTGCCATGAATCAGGGCCAAATACCGTAATGGCTCCGTTATTGGTAATGGTGGTTACATCGAAGGTTCGAACCGTTACCGTAGCCGTAACCAAGGTATCGCAATCGGTGTCGCTAGGTACAATATATCGATAGATACCACTCGTGTCTACTACTTGGCCATCGGGTAAACGTCCGCCAGGGCATACCTCTAAGGTTGTAGAAGAAAGGGTTAACCCGCGATTGGTAACCGTAAGCGTAACGATAGAATCGCAACCGAAGGAGGAAACTAAGGTATCTCTGTAGGTGCCCGGGGTGGTGATAAAACTTCCGTCATAAAATACCGAATCGCCGGGGCAGAAGCCATCGGTTAAGAACGTATTGGCAACGCCTCGCACGGTGAGGTCGGTAACTACAATAGAATCGCAGCCGGCTGGCGTGGTAAAGTTACTGGAATAGAAGCCCGAAGAACTCGCTATGCGTCCATCGGGAAGGGTGAAGGTTTCGCCAAAACAAACCTGTACCCGCTGGGTATCGATTATAGCCGAGCTTAGGCTAACGGTAGAGGTTACCACAGAATCGCACGAGCTTGACGAAACCAAGGTGTCTACATAGGTTCCAGGGGCCGAAACTACGCGTCCATTTATGGTTATAGAACTGCCGCTGCAAAGCGTAAACGATTGACTTGTGCTTACCAGAGGTATTTCGGTAAGCGTTATGCTAATTACGGAATCGCATCCATTGGCTGCCGTTAAGGTAGCCGAATACGTTCCCGGCGCGCTTGTGGTAGAGCCATCGGGCAAGGTATAGCTAGAGCCGGTGCAGAAGGAATCTACTAACGATGAACTGGTGGGTAATAACTCCACTACAATTAACTCAATAATCGAATCGCAACCCAGAACGCTGGTTAAACTATCGGTATATGTGCCGCCAGCCGTAATGTCGTTTCCATTAAATACAATGGTATCGCCTTGGCAAAGGTCGGCACTAGTACTCTCAAAACTAGGTGAGCCCAAGCTAAGATTGGTTGTCACAAGCGAGTCGCAACCGCTGCTTGCCGTTAGCGTATCGGTATAGGTTCCACTGGTGCTTACCACGTCTCCACCCGGTAGGGTGTAAGAAGAAGCGCAAAGGGTAGTGTCCACTAGGGTAGTGCCGGTCGGGCAGGAAGAGGTAACCGAAACATCATCAAAATTAAAGTTATCCTCGGCTACGCCAGAGCCACTAACCACAAAGAAACGCACTTGAAACTGAGCGGTTAGCCCCGAGGTAACGACAAAGCTATCTAGGGTAAATACTCTAGGAGCCGTTGCGCCATCATAGCTCTTGGTGGTAATCCAAGAACTGCCATCAAAATATTGAACGGCCACCACATCGCCACTATCCGGCGATTCTCCGCAGGTATTATCGCCAGCGCGATACGCGTATTTCACCGTTACTTCGGGTGCGGTAGAAACATTAAAAATGGGGGTAAGGGCAAAGTCACTTGGGTTGCCATTTAACTGCAGCGATTGTACACTTGCGCCGGCGCACGAAGCGGTGGTAAACACAACCGATGCATTGTTGGTAGACCAGCAGATGGGTAAGTTGGGCGTGGAGACCGCATCAAAGGTTTCGGAATACGGCAGGCTTACCGGGGCACATAGCGTGGTAAAGGTGTGCACTAGGCTAAGTGCGCTGGTATCGGAGGGCGCGCAAAGGGCCTGAACATATACATCGTAGACCGTGCCGCTGCTTAAACCCGTTAAGGTAAATGGATTACTAGATGCAGATACCGTACTGCCAGTACCAGCAGAAAATCCTGTGGGTCCGTAGGTGATAATCCATTCGATTTCGCTTCCTCCATTTGTCCACGCCACTACAGCCGAGTTTGTGGTGACCGTGGAAGTAGAAACCGCTGTAGGCTCTAGGCACGATTCACAGGCAACGGGTCCGGAGGGAATGGTAAAATCTCCAATGTTTGTAGGGGTGCTTCCACCAGATCCAGAAGTGGCTACCAAAGCGCCGCTTTCATCTACCACCGAAAATGCGTTTTCATTGGGAAAATTCCCTAGGGAATACACCACGCTCAGTATATCGTTGGTATCGGTAAAAAATCTAAAGGTATCCGGACCAAAACCACTGCTAAGCGTAAGGCCTGCTTGTTGTAAGGAGCCATTAAGATACACGTCTAACTCGCCGCCGTTCCAACCATCGCCAAAGTCATCGGTTAGAATAATGTCATAGTAACCGCAATTTCCAAGGGTGGTAAACGAAGTAGCTGCCGATGCGTTCGAGGTATCTCCAGAAGGACATAAGGCCTGTACAAAAACGTCGTAGATGGTAGCAGAGGATAAACCCGTTAACGTTGGGTTGCTTGAAGAAACAACAACCGAGGTATCCACGCCAGTAGCATTTGGCCCATAGGTAACCAACCATTGCGAAGCGCCGGCTGGGTCGGTCCACTGTAAATCGATGCTATTGGCGGTAGCTGCCGATGCCGTTAAGTCTGTAGGTGCAGGGCAAACAATAGGTGTGACGGTAACCCAATCAAAATTAAAATTATCGAAGCCAGCTCCCGAGCAGCCTTCTATTTGAAAGCGCAGCTGAAACTGAGCGGTTAACCCCGAGTTTAGCGAAAAGGAAAGCGTGGTAAAGGAGTTGGGAGCGGTTGAGCCGGTGTAGTTTTCTAAACGAACCCAACTGGTTCCATTCCAATAATCTATATCGATATTGTCTGCTGCTTCGGGCGTGTTTCCGCAGTCGGTACCATCGCCTCGGCGAAAGCTGCATTCAATAACCACCTCGCTTACACCCGATGCATCAATAACCGGTGTTAAGGCATAAGAGCCAGGAACACCTTCTAACTGTAAAGATTGTCCAACAGAACCTCCACAACTGGGTGTGGTATAGACTTGAGCAACATTGTTCGTGGTCCAACACAAAGGAAGGGCCGGCGACGATACTGCATCAAAATCCTCTGAAAAGGGTAGGCTTAGTGGCACGCAATTGTTCTCGTACACCGTAAAGGCATCTACGGCCATGTCGCTGGCAAAATCTGGCCCGGTTTGGCCGCGTAAGCGAAATTGAACCGTTAAGCCGGCATAGGCCGCCAAGTTGGTTAAACTGCGTTGCCAAGCATCGGTGCTGCTGGTTTGAACTTCTCCGGTTTGTGTCCAAAGCGTAGTCCACGTGCTACCCCCATTCGTGCTGATATCTAAAGATAGGGTACCTATGTCGGCTCCAAACATATGGTAGAAGAAGGAAACCTCCGGATTTACAAGTGCCGTAAAATCAAAACAAGGACTAATCAATGAGAAGACTTGATTGGTACATCCGCCAGAGGCTTCGGTATAAATGTAGTTTCCCGTAGCGTTTCCTGGCGAATAATCCTGGTTTGGCCCTGTATTATTTGATGCGGTTGCGCCTTCATCTATCCTCCAATCTTGATCGTCGGTATTGCTCTGTATCCATCCTCCAGAGGTAGCGGCTGAACAGCTTACATCACAAACGTTGCTGTTGCCGCATAGCGACCACGTCTCAAAATCCTCCGTGTAAGGAAAGGTGGAAATACCCGGGTTGTTTACTAAGGTAGTGGTTAAGGTATCATTTATGGCATTGCTGTCGGGGCCGTAGGTTATCCAAACGTCTATAACGTAAGTGCCTGCCGTGCTTAAATCTATGGTAGAGGTAAAGGTAAAATCTTGAACTTCTGAAGTAGATCGCGTTACGGGAAAGGTTACCGTTTCGGTAGTGGGCGTGCCTCCGTTTACACGGTAACCAATAACGGCGGAAGAACCTGCGGTAACATCATTAGCGCCGCGGTTTAATACCTGGAATGAAAGCGTTTCTGTAGTGGAGTACGAGCAGTTCCCCAACTGGGGTGCTAACATATTATCGGCACTTACATCATTGGGGAAACAAGGGCCGGTTCCGTTATGGCTGTATTCAATGGCAATGGCGCGCTGGCTTACCGCTCCGTTTGAATGAATGGCGGCTACGCTGTACCAGTTGGTTTCGCCGCTGGCCAGGCCGGTTATGGTATAGCTGGCTGTGGAAACGGTATCAAGGGCCTCCATGTATTCGCTGCCCAGGGCGTAAACTACATATTCTGTGGCTCCGGAAACGGCATTCCATGTAAATAGTCCTTGGCCAAGGCAGTCATCTGCTAGGTTTAGCCCCGTAGGAACGTCCATAATATGAAAAGGGAAGGTAGATGTTCCCGACTGCCCACCGCGACTAATGCGCAGCAAAGCTTGGCTAGTGGGCTGGTTGGGTATAGTCCAATCGGCATATCTTCTATCCCCCGAAACTGTGGAGGATAGGGTGGTCCAGGTTGCTCCGTTATCGTCGGAAAATTCTACGGTAAATGAACCCGAATCGCCAAAGGCATCCCAACGGATTTTCTCTGTGGTGCCCGGCTCAAAATACTCGCCGCCCATAGGGTAGGTTACGGTTACATCATCTTCAATAAACTGATAACTTATGTAGTACGATTGTGGACCAAAGGGAACGCTGCTGCCCGAAACATTTAGGGTATAGGTACCTGCACTTGGAGTGTTAATGGTTACCTGCTCCATGTTGTTTAGGTTGTCGGTGCCCGTGGTGGCATTGTCATCTAGGGTAGAGGCATTTGGAGCGGGGTTTAAAACCCAAGGTTGCACCGTAGAACCGCCTGGGGTGGTTACGGTTAAATCTAAGTTGTTTACCAGCGCCGTAGTTGCACCAGCCGATGCCGTAGGGTCATGCCAGTATAGCATGATGTTAACTTGTTCTACACCGGCGGGAATAGTCAAACTATGATTAACAGAACCTCCATTTGAAACCGAATCCTGCAGATAATTTCCCGATTCTATTAGTTCAATTGCTTCTAAGGCATTTACACGTCCCCAACCGTATTCAAAATCGGGGCCTGGGTTGCCTACATCATCGGCGCTGTTTAGAAGGATGCATTTCATTAAATCGGATGGCGGTATCTGTTGGCCGGTAATATCGCGATAGCCTTGATAGAGCTGGGCAAGGGTAGCAGCTATCATAGGGCAGGCCATAGAGGTCCCCGTTTTGGTTGTATACCCCGAGGCATTTAAGTCGGTGGTGGAAAATACACTGGTGCCTTTGGCTGTAATGTCGGGCTTAATGCGGCCGTCGTGGGCAGGGCCTCTACTGCTGCTAAAGTTAATATCGTCCTCGTCGTTTGCATTAGCCACGGCTAGTACATTTTTTCCTTGTTTATGGCCGCCGGTAACATTGCCCCAGCCCGAACCAGCACCATATCCGCAATCGGAAGTTCCGCTGTTTCCTCCAGAAAAAACATGCATCAAACCTGGTAGATCTAACACCTGCTGATCGTGTTGTTGGGCAAAGGACGTATAACCCGCATTGCAACCATTTCCGTAAGAAGTAGAGGTTATAAGCACAGAATCAATATTGTACCGATTGGTCATATTGTTTACTATGTCATACACACTAGTATAGTAAAGATTAGCGCCATAGGCTAAGCCGCGGCCTCTAGGGTTGCGATTGCCTGCACCAACCAAGGTGCCAGCAATATGGTCGCCATGGTCGCCGCTAGAGGTGGGCGCCGCATGCGTAACCCGGTTCTGCCAGTCGGGGTGATCGTTTTCAATAGCACCATCGTCTTGATGGCCAATCACAATACCCTCGCCGTTGTACGACCTGCCAAGCGGGTTCGAAATTGCATTGCTCCTGGCAAGCGTTGCTCCGGTTTGGTTTTCTGGAACTGGTGGAGCATCCATAGGCTCGATAAACAACACAAAGGGCAGGTTGGTCAGCCTTGCTAAATCGGTGGTAGGAACGGTGAGGTAAATGGCGGTTTCCATGCCGGTTTGCTCGGGTTGGTAGCCCGTTTCTAAGAACAAACTCCTAGCCGGCTCGTTATCAGCTTTCGAAAAAAGATTTACAATAATGCGCAGTTTATCAATTCCTACGTAGGCATAGTCGGGTATGGTACCCTCGCTGCGCAGGTTTTCATGGAGCTTACTAGTGGCAGGTAAGGTGTAGACTTGGCTAACCTTATAACCTACTAACGAGGCACAATCTACGCCTTCATAAACTGTAGCCGTATAGGTGTTACAAGAGAGATAGTGGTGTAGGAAAATACCGTTTTGTTCCATAGTTCGGCGTAGTGGGCCATCGGGCAACTGGCTAAATTGAAGCAGGACATGACGGCTTCCGTTAAAACAAACTCGGTTTTTTACTGCTTGCGGTGCTACAGCCAAGGAATCGGGTAGGCGGTCTACGTGAAATGACGGGGCGCAGGGCTGGGCAAACAGATGGAAACTGAGTAGCAGGGCTACAAGAATAGAGAGTAAACGCATAGAATAGTTTTGGATGCCTAAAAATAACAATATTCTAGGCAAACGGTTTATTTACGCGTTAAACGCTGGGTTAATACGTCTTGCGGCTGGTTAATCGCTCGGTCTAACAAAAAGTTGACGTCTATTTACCCTACGTCCATTTATGGCAAACGAGCCAAGCACCTCTACCTCATCTTTAACCAAAAAGCAGTCGTTACACTCTATGGTAGTCATCTGAAAATCATCCACAACATAAGAGCGTCCCGTAGAATCCATATCGATAAAGATGGTCGACTGCGAGGTAAGTGCCCGCGTTTCTAGCGAAACAATAGAATCGCCATAGGGGGAATAATCAAAATACGTCCTAGAGAAAGTGTCTGCGGGCGAAACCACCGTAATCTTAATGTGCTTTAAATCCTCTTGGCTAAAGGAGCGCAGACTAATACCCATATCCAAGCCTGTGGAGCAATACATTTCTGTACAACAAGAGGAAACAAAAAGCGAGAAACCCAAACAACAAGCGATAATGGCACGATTAAGCATAAATGACGAAATATTTGTATAAAAGTAAGAAAATTAGTTGGCGTCCCCCAAGGCACCAAAGGTGCCTTGGGCCGGGCTTTCCGCTTCAAGTCCTCGGCCTAAAGGCCTGTGGGCTATCCGCTTCAAATGCGAAGCATTCAGCGATTCCAATAAAGAGAATATACATTAGAGCTAATCCCTGGCCGGGGGGGGATAACTTTCCTTTCCATAGCCCACGGTTTAAACCGTGGGCTATAGTTCTATACGCTGTGGGCTTAACCCTAAAATGATTGTGCAACAGCCACAATCTTAAAAAAATGTGAAATGCTATTGATTTACCCTCAGCCAC
>JAOXNJ010191404.1:0-10044 GCA_028566655.1 Metis holothuriae
CTACAAATCTTCTGTCTACTTTTTCTACGAGGGAACAAAGTGCTCTATGTAGCAAAGATTGGATACGTCTAGCAGGGAGAAGTGCATCAACTTTCTCTCTCTGTCTCCAAGCTGCAGACTGGTCATAAACTGATAAAAAGTATGGAGAAAACAACAATGCAAGGAGAATAATTGAAAAAAGGAAGATTGACCGCAAAAATACGTTTTTTGTGCACTTACCGCACGTCCCTGCTCGTGCATCCTTGAGGGCACGCTGGCCTGCTTCCTCTTCCCAAACCGATCCATGCTCGTCCACTCACTCAATTAATCAATCAGATGAGCTGTAATAAAAAGAGTAACATTATGTGACATCAGTCATAATTGGAATCAATCCCTTATGTAATACATAATTTACTCTTTTCTACTTTTCAACTATGGCTTCTATGGCATTTAATGAGTGTACTGTACTACAGTACTATGTCATTTCTAACAACTACATAGTATGTAGTTTGTTTAGAGGAAAATTGAGTGTCCGTTAATAAAATTCCCCAAGACAAATAGTAATGTATTATGTACTAAAATGGAAAACAATAATGACAGGTGTCTTGTGGCTCCCTTTTTAGTAAATAGCCTTGGGCAAGGACTAAATTTTGAACCTGTTATACAGGTGAATTCCAGGAAATGGTCTTGGTCCAGAGATCAACAACAAGCTCCAATATGTAGTTTTACTACATATATGTGTGTGTACTCTATATGGGCATCTATTATGGTGATTTGAATCATAGGTCACCCCAGATGCGTTTTGTGTCCAAGGTCGAGCAATATAGCAATACATATTGGAATTACGTAATCAATGCACAAAGCACACTTCAGACTTAAGTATGACTTGAACTAATTGACAAATTCTTAGTCACTGTCACAGTAATTATGGCAATTAAGGACGAATTTGTCATGTTGGTGCCATTCTGTTCAACCAATACGTCATTTATGATCACTTTGCTAAATATGCACTGGCCTTATTTGTCACTAATCCTTTAAATAGGACTAGGACATTTGATTGATAAAATGGTATTGAATGAATTTTGGGCTTTCTGCACACTTAATTGTCCCTCTTTCTTCTAAGAACAAAATGTTCATTAATTCCTCTAAATGACAAATAATGACCTCTAAATGATCTTTATTTACTTCCAGTTGTCACCTCTGAGTTGATTGGGACCAGTAATGAAGTGCGTAGTACGTGGAAGGTGTTGATCACTTCTTCTGGAACTTTCGACTGACCTGTCTGCGTATATCTCCAAGGAGCCTGGGATGGAGCTGCTGCGGCGGGTCAAGCTGGCCGGCAGCTACACCGACTTCTACAGGGTGTTACTTCAATGCTGCTAAAGAAGCAGGTAGATTCACAAGGGGACCAGGAAGAACAGTCTTACTAAAGACTGACAAAAGCCAAAAAGACGCAGATGAACCCAGCAAAAAAAGTTATATAGCTCACCAATACTGTATACATACATGTAGATCTAGAGGGGCATTGGATAAAGTATGGTTGAAGGTTTTAAGAGTTGGCTTGCATTAAAATAGATTTGGTTCAGACCAAATCAATTTTTTCGCAAGCACATATCAAGCTCCACTTCCTCTCTTATCTAAACAAGCAATGCGTATGAATTTAGTACACAATGGTACTAAATTGAGTGGTTAAGTATCTCTAGGAGTCGCTGATTATCTACTTAAATGAAAGCGAGTCATATTTCGTATCGCTCATGTGCAGTTGGTCAAGTCTGATTCCGTTTTTGCCTGAGGCAAGTGCATCTTTCGTGGGCAAGATGTAAAGAAAAGTTATTCAGAACTTGTTAGTGCTAGGCCCTGTATGTACTAACCAAGAAGAGTGTACCACTTGACACTCACCCATTGCCTGATTGCTTCAGGTGGTCTGGAATGTACAGGGTGTCCAACCATGCTCACAATTGCATGAGAATGCTTTAAACTCATGTCAAAATGCCATGGATACTTGGCAAGGTGACTCACTTAACATCATACCTACACCTACTAGTCACTTACTATAAAAATGTTCTTTTTTGATGATCAATACCTACAACTTCATTGGAATTGCATTCCTAAAGGGCATCATTCATTGGAACCCGTTTTGGCCATGAAAACATGCCAAAAATGAGCATTTTTTCTATCAAAAGACTTTAGTAATAAAAGTGACTCTTCAAAACCCAAATTCATTATTGGACCAGAGATCACTTTGCTGGATTCATTTAAACCAGCCCTCTAGAAATTTCTCTTTGTCCGACCTGTCTTTGCCCTGCTCAAGAGATTCTACTGTGCCCAAGAAGTGCGCAGCAGCATTTATCAAGGCTGAGGCGGTTTCAACAGGTAGAGCCCCATCACTTACGCAAGGTTTATGGTTGTGCAGCTCCTTCCTGGGTGATCTCAGTCCAACCGGTTGCTTAACTCATGCTCGAAAACAACTTGGGACAAACCCCAAAACTGACTCACAATGACTGGCACGGAAAAGAACGACGTAAAAGGGGCCAAGGAGGTACAGGATTCGTAGAAAGCTACAGCATCCAGGACAACAACAACGTAAAGTGCTGCTCTGTTCTACACATACTCACTTACTTACTGTTTACTCAATGTGTACTACCCTCACTATGCTGATGGCTTTCCATGAGGGCCAGACGCCTCCGTGAGTCGCTCCATCGGCTTTTTCATACTTACACTTCATTTGTCCCACTAAATGCAATCAACTTTTGTGCGCAGAATGGAAGGTGCATGCATTGATCTAATAAAGAGAGACGAGGTTGCGTGAGTGATCTCTGACAAAAGTTGCGCTAAATAGGAATGGAAAATGATGCAGAAAGTTCCGAAAAACCTTCAATAATGCTATTTTTAATAATTCTATAATAATTCAATAAAGTTATCAATTTTTGTCAGTCACACAAGCTAGTTCATTACCATAAGATTTTTTCTCAAGAGTATATGTATTTGTTTTCATTCTGTTTTTTTTTTTACAAATATGTATGATGAAAGATAGTATGATAGTATATGTGAAGTATAAAAAAGTAAGTAAAGTACGAATGCAAATTCTCAGTAGTTGATATTTCTCTTCTCCTCCTGCTGGGATCTCCTGCAGCACCTGGGCAGCTCGAGTTCGGCTGCCTCCGCCTCCTCCATCGTGTCCGGCAGCTTTCTGCTGCTGGTCTCGGGCAGCATCAGATTGAGCACGCCAGCGATGAGTGCGGAGGAGCCAAAAATGGCAATGGGCACCATCACACCCAGGGTGCGATCCAGGGATCCCACATAGGGGGCAAACATGGAGCCAAATCTCGAGGAAAGGTAACACAGACCCATGCCCGAACCCCTCATCTGGGTCGGAATCAGCTCCGAAGTGTAGATGAACACTGTACTGAAGATGGCTAAAAAACAAAAAAAAAAACTTATTTTGGTAAATGAAAATGTTATAAACGTGTTACAAAAATGAATTGTGGGAAAATATCACTAACCTGATATGCAGAACCGTCCAATGAGAGTGAGCACCATTGCAGGCCAGTTGTAAGTGTAAACCCCCTCAGGAACAAGAATGGTTGCCATTAAAGTGAGGCCGGCAATAATGAAAAGTATTACAAAGGGCCTTTTCCGACCCCCTTTAAGCAAAATGAAGACGACCAAAGCATAACTGGGCAAATCCACAAGACCGTTTAGCAAAAAGCTAAGGAAAATGTCACTGGCCAAATTGCCTGAATTCAAGGTCAGACCGTAGTAAACGAAGGCGACTGTAATCCAACTGTTACAGAGAAGGAGCAGCTTGGGCAACATCTTGCGGTTAAAGATGAGGAGCGTGATGGAGCTGTCCTGCTTGTTATCATTCAGTGCTGCAGTTCTCAGATGGAAGTCAGAACTCAGTTCGCGTTTGTTCATTTTCGCGGCCTTCATCACGATCTTCTCGGCCAATAGCGGATTTCTGGTGGCCAAAAGCCACTTGGGACTCTCAGGCATGATCATCACCAACAGCAATGCGCAGACTGAATAAAAGAAAGGAATGTCACTAAAGAAAGTTGTTTTTAAGGTGATTTGAAAGTTACAAGAAAGGGCTGCAGTGAGCAGTTGTGCATGTCTCCAGTTGGTTGTGAAATGGACAAGAGCCGCCACTGAGAACCATGCCAGAGACCAAGGAGAGAGAGCAAAAACCCCCACTATTGTCTTCCACTTGCCCCCCACCAGCTCCATGCTCCAAATGCTCACCACTGCATAGGATCCGCTGGCTCCCATGGCCTGGATGACACGGAGCAGCAGGAAGAGGTGGATGTCCTGCACCATCGATATGGCCGAGGAACTCAGAGCACCCAATAAGAGGAGAAGGAAGAGAGCTGGACGTCTGCCCACGAAATCTGAGAGAAATGCTCCACCATTGCCCAAAATGCCTCCCCACTGGAACACCACCTGAGCAAAATTCTCGTAGAAGGCCTTGTGACAGACCAGATCGAAATCCTAGGACATTCAGAACACAAGTACATCACTTTTTTGCTCATAAATTTCTAATTCAATAATAGGTCAGTTCTTTCACCTGTAACAAGGTGGCAGTGAAGATGGATCTGTCGTGTTCCCACTCATTGCATGCTACTGTGGCATTGTTGTGTGGTCTCTGAAAGTCCTTGGATGCCCACACGTGACACTGGTCCCTTGCAAAGCTTCCGTCTGATCTCAAGATCAAGGGACTGCTCATTTCCCGCCAATTCTCAACTGACATGTTGGAGATTTCCCGCCTGCACCAGAAGTCTGATCTGGCATTCATGAAGGTGATGGTGATCATGGGCATGCCGGAGGGCACCAGCACTAATGACACCAATCCAATGTATAGCAGATGCCAGGGCCCAAATTCCCCCATGCTCTCTATAGTTTCATCATGATCCTCCTTATGCTCCTTAGCAATTTGCTCCTCCGTCATGTTGAAGGGGCTTCTTTGATTTGATAGAATTAACACTTCAGAAATGATTCTGTACCCACCAACTCTTCTAATGCCACTGAAGGTCTTTATTATTTGAGGGTCTCAGATGAAAAGTGACATGGCCAAACGGAATTTGAATTGGGGAACAAGTTTCAAGGGCTCTTTCAACTGGTGAGATCAATTTTAGAAGAGAGCCAGTTCTGCAATTTAGTGGCCTTCGAAATGCTAAGTGATAGAAGTTCACTTGGATATGCAGAACTCGAGTCTAAAAGCCTAAAAGTTAGGACTGCACGAGGAGCTTTGACACCTCAAATGTTACTTTTAAAGTCAATTTAAATGCAAGTGATTTCATGGAGTGAACAAAGTCTGCATCAGCCCGAGTCGAGGCCCGACTCGAGCTCGAATTAGGCGCCACTCAGCACTACTCAGGGTTTGTTTACATTTCGGCCCCAAAACGTAAACAAACCGTTTCCGCAGATCCTGGAGGAGATGGCGTCGACGGACAAGTCGGCGTTGGTGTTGCGCACGGTGGACGTGACCCCGTCGGAGTTGGCGAACAAGTTATTCGAGGACCTGCACTGCCTAGACGACACTTTGTTAAAGGCTTTGGAACACAACAAGTTCAGGACGCCCTCGCCCATCCAAGTCCTGAAGAATCTCTCTCTTTCTTTGTGTAAATTACTTTTGTTTATTGTTGTTGTTGTTGTTGCAGTGGTCGTCGTTGCCGCTGGCCGTGTCCTTGGGCGTGGACTGCTTGCTGCAGGCCAAGTCGGGCACGGGCAAGACGCTCGTCTTCGCGTTAACAGCGCTGCATCATCTAAACTCTTCATTATTGTCATCGAGTAGTCAGCTGTCGACGAACTCTTTGATTTTGGCGCCCACAAGAGAGATCGCGGTGCAGATCGCGTCCGTGCTGCACGACTTGAGTCCCCAGGCACTTATTAAAGTCTTTATAGGTGGGGGAGTGGCTGCAGTTGAGGAGGATCGGGTCAAGGCCAAACAGTGCCACATTGCCGTGGGTACGCCAGGCAGACTTCGACATTTGATCGCTGATGGTTTACTCAAGGTCGATCTTAATATGTTCCTTAGAAAGTCCAGGAAGACTTTATTCAAGTTGATTACTAACGTGATTGCAAAAAATGATCTTATTTCTCGTTTTGTTGTAGGTGCGTGGTGTTCGTCTCTTCGTGTTGGACGAGGCCGATCGACTTTTGGACTCCAGTTTCCTGCCTGACGTCCTTACCATCTTCAATTCACTGCCTCAACACAAGCAGGTGATTGCTGCCTCGGCCACTTACTCGGAGGAGCTCGTTGAACTGGCCAAAAGACTTATGAGGAAACCTGTGCTAATCAGGCCTGCTCTAGAATCTCAGGTTGGCTATTCCCTTTATTGATGAATGAATTAGATGTTGAATACATTCATGCTTGCTTTCAAAAGGTTTTACTGGGTGTGACTCAAGTGGCCTTGAAGGTGCCTTATTCCTCCTCATCCGAGCGATTGAAGGCGATCAAATTTGAAGCGTTGCTGAAGCTCTTCGAAACTCTTGACTACAGTCAGTGTCTGGTGTTTTGCAACTACGTCGTGGGAGCCGAGAACATCGCCAATTCTGCCAGAGACAAAGGGTGGCCGGCTCAAGTTGCCACTGGCTCTCAGCAACAGACATTGAGGTGAATAATGGAGCTTTATTATTATTCTACAGTTCTGCTTGTTTTACTTGTTGGTTTTCAATGGAACCTTTGCGTTTTCAAGGTTGAAGGCTTACAACGAGTTGAAGAACTACAAATGTCGAATCTTAGTCACAACAGGTAAAGTGTTCTTCGCACTAAACGTATATTTTAGTTAGCCTCTCACAATGAGTTAGAGCAAAAACTTACTTCAATTATTATTACAGACATGATGGCTAGAGGCATAGATGCTGAACACGTGGACCTGGTCATCAACTTCGACTTGCCCAGCGATTCGAGCACGTATCTTCATCGCATTGGTCGTGGTGGCCGATTTGGAACAAATGCCACTGCAATAAACCTCGTAACACAACCTGATTTAGAGGAAGGAGGAAAGCTGGCTAATGTGGTCAGAGACACCGGATCGAGGGTCTTCATGGTCGATGAGGTAAGTTTAAATTTCGTAACAAAGAAGATAGATTCTTTAACTGATTTTTTTTATTTAGCCAAGACAATTGAATGCGGATACTTTGGATGCAATGAGGACTGGTACATCAACGTTCGAGAAGGTCACACCATCCTCCGGAGATGCCCTTGACATAAGACAAAATGACAAGAGAGGAGGAGAAAATGGCTTTATGAAACTTCTCAAAGCTTTTGATGAGGTAAACAACAGGGCTAAGTAACTATTTTGTGATGTACGTCATTTTATTCTCGTCCACAGGGAACACTGGTGAACAGTGGAACTAAGAAAAAGGCCAATAACAAAACATCCAAGCCGAAGAGTAGTAAGAAGAATTCTGGCACCAAAAAGAAGTCTACAACTGCTATTAATAACTCCTTGAACAACGCCGATAGAATCAAAGAAAAAATTGAGGGAGACCAACAAAGCTCCGTTACAATTGTCAAGTAGTCCTACAGTACATATATTTTGAATACAGTCAAATCTTAACCATGACAACTATGCTTTTGTATTTTAGAGAATTTCTCGTAAAAAGTTTGTCGGATGGTTGGAATCACCGTATTGTGGAGCAGAAAGATCAAGAGATTCTTGAGAGTCGAGACGACGCATCCGAAACCAAAGAAGAGGCTCAAGAAACTTCTGCTCTCATATCTAGTGCTGACGCATCGGTAGAGAAAGCAGCTCAGATTGTATTGGATGCAGCCGAGATGGATTTTCAGGTTAAAACATAAGAATATCTTATTCCTTGTTACCCTAATGGCAAGTTATTACAGTATAGTACCGTTATTGGATAAACTTTCAGATCAAGGCTGACCGTGCCAGAAAGTATCTTTCCGAGCTAACCATTAAGGAAGTTTGTAAGAAAATCATGAATGGAGAGCATCTATCACCTCCGGAAAATATAGTGGCAGATGAAGATCATCACCTCGAAAATGAGGTCAAATCATCAAACACAGAGTCTAAGAGTGCTGAAGAGACAGATGAAAGTGATTCCGATAGAATTACCTCTTCACTTCCAAAGGTGGAAAGGACAAGAAACGTGCCTGGTGAAAGCTCTAAAGAACGGCAAAGCGTGTCACAAGGAAGCAAGATTTTTACAATTCCCCAAGATTCGCAGTATTCAAGCTACAGATTGACAACAGTAGATTCGTCACTGAATGTCCCAGATCTCAAACTGCCCCACAACCCCCAGCGTCTACTTCAAGGTGGCAGCAATCCTAATTGGTTGCAGCAGTGGCAAGGCGAGGTTGAGAAGAACAAACAGTTCATTCGTGATATTGCTCTTGTAACTCACATGAGAGAGCACAAACTGTGAAATTTTGCCACAATTTAGACATGATTAAGAAATGAAGTGCGATTATGAATGTATCTCTATGGGCTTCGTTAGACGAGATAATCAAATATCGCCCTAATATTTGCATGATATCTATCACTATCATTTTTCAACGTCATCACTCCCAAGTATCAGTGTTCAGATCTTCATAGTAATCCAGCCAGTTGGTCCAGGTGTAATTGAAGAATCTGGGGTCGCTTCTGGGATCCACAGGTTTGGCAATTGGAGGCACAGCAGTGGCTCTGAAATTCTCAATGGTCTCATCGAGCATCTTGACAACATCAGGCAACTTGAAGACAAGATTGTTCTTCTCACAAGGATCCTCAGCAACATTAAAGAGACAGACCTGCTGACTCAAGTCGCACCTTTTATATGCCTTTTTGCGATCACAATCCAATGTGGCCTGCTTTCTCAGCTTGGCCATTGTCTCCACATTAGGTAAATTGATGCCAATTTGACTTAGGGCCCTGGAAACTCTGCTTTTGGTGACCTCAGCAAAGGAGTAATTGTACTGACGTCCTTTGGGACCATACCACCCATTAAAGTGGCCATTGTGTGTTTCGCCTCTGATCAATTTCCAATCGCCTACTCGCACAGATGAGATCAGACGAACGTCATCGATGTTGTGCAGCATCAAGTTCCTTGGCGAAGGCTGGTCCAGGCTCAGTGAGTCCCACAGATCCTCGCCATCCATGTTTTCAGGTAATGATGACACATCCCCACCTATAATCATATTGATTGATTGATTGGTATTGCTAGGACTAAAGTTAATTATGACCTGCAGCATGGTAAAGCGTGGGCAACCAATCTTGGACATTGATCATTTGATCAGCCAGTCTTCTCGTTTTCTTGATGAGTGGGCTCCAAACCAGACCCACTCCTCGCACTCCTCCTTCCCACAAGGTGTCCTTGGTCCCTCGCAGAGGCCAATTTGAAGCCTTTAAACCCAAGAAATCCAAGATTTTGACATATTTTACATACTCGTACATCTAAATATTTGTCGGATTAAACCCTGTTATTGTCGTATCCGTTGGCAGGTCCCCCGTTGTCGGTGGAGAAGACGACGATGGCGTGCTGCAACATGTCCTTCTCGGCCAACTTCTGCACCATCTTGCCCACCGACAAGTCCAATTCGTGGGTCATAGCAGCGAAAATGCGTCTACGTTCATCTTTTATGTACTCGAACTTGGCCACCGTCTCCGCGGGCGCCTGTAAGGCCGCATATCCGTTTCCGGCATGCACGGCTTGATGGGCTACGTAGAGGAAGAGGGGCTGCGACGAATCGTGCTCAGCGATGATTTGAACTGCAGACGATGTGAAGCAACGCGTCGAATATTCGCCGAATTCTGACCATGACACGTTCATGTTGCGTCTTAGATCGTAGCCCCAATAAAACTACCAATAATAGAAGGTGATAGAAACTTAAAATTTCCAAAATTTTGGAATAATTATTTCAATTTTTTGTTTTTTGTTTTTTTTTTTTTATATGAAAAAATAATGAACCTCTTTGTCGGTGTGATCGTAGTAGTCAGCGTGTCCGTTCCAGAAGCCGAAGTGCGAGCTGAAACCTCTCTTGCTGGGCGTATACGCGGCCCTGTGGCTTCCCAAGTGCCACTTGCCCACCATGTGACTCGTATAATTCAGCTATCACGCAAATTT
>JAOXNJ010191415.1:0-10043 GCA_028566655.1 Metis holothuriae
CTCAGCAACAGTGATAAGTTAACTTTTTCTGTCTTCGAAATACCTGTAGAGCTGTTCGCTGCCGTTCTTGGATGACATACTCTCGCGGTTTGTTTGAATTGCTTCTAAACTTATAAGAGGATGAGTACAAATTTTAAAAGAAGGGAGTTACCATCAAAGCCACTGAGTGGGGCGTCGGCCCAGTGAACTCCCGCGTGCGCATTCTGAAGTTTTCCTATAAATGATCAACTTTCAACAAAGATTTTGATGTGCTCTGTATAAAAAAACATATGTTCTAGAAATATAAGAAATATTTGTAAATAGAAAAATAGAGACATGGAAAAAAGTAAAAAAATTGCGAAGTTACAGTGTTTTCAGTCAGTTCTTTTTGTCTTACAGAACTAGTCGATCTTGCTCCTTTCTTACAGTCACTGGCCGATTTTTACGAATGCTGGAGGTACTGTCTTTCTCCTTGAGTTGAATCAGCTTGATCATTTTTCGCCAAACAGCAGCTTCTTCCTCCTTTTTCTGTGACTGGAATATAGTAGCTATAAATTTGACATTTTTGCCCATTTTTATACCTTTTGCTCTCGAATGGATCGCTGCTGATCACGCAGTTGTTTGGACTGAATTTCAGACTCGCGAAGCTTCTTTTGCAAAACATCGCGCCAAGTCTCAGCATCTTGAATTCGATCCTGCAGAGAGCGGTAATTTTCAAGTTGAGCACGCTGGATTTGGAACTGCGATCGCTCTGAATTTGTTGAGTAACAAAAACTTCACTTACAGGATTTAATATGTACACATATATTACTTACGGTCAGTGTGATGTCGTCGAATTTTGTTAACTTCGCGTTCAATATTTCCACGGGAGGACTCGATGTCGGCAAGAACTGAGTCATACTTTTTCTTAGCTTCTTTCATACTCTTTGTCAGCTCAGCATGAGTTGCACGAAGAGGCCTTTTAAATAACAATAGACCTATTTATGGCGAAGCGGCTTACCTGACTTCTTTGAGAATAGGCTCAATTGATTCGCGCTTGAGATTAATCTTCGCATTAAGCTCCTCTGATAACCTAAGAAGTCGGTTAACATTTATAAAGCTTTCAACTATTTTCAAACAATTTTTCAAATATGGGAACGGTTACTATGGCAATGAAATCACTCTAGGCAGGATTTTTTGGCGGTTTTAGAGAACCACGTTTTACTGCGAGTTAACCGTCTGGTTCAAAATTCCAAAACGGGCGAAAATCGCCAAAAATACCGGTTATCTTATCAGAAAAAATTTGAATTAACTTAATGTTAAATTGGCAATTAATATAACATACTTTGAAATCTCTTCCATGCTTTTCTCCTTCTGGTGATCCTTATCTTGCTTCAGAGTCGAAACAGCTTCTAGTTTGGCTTGCAGTTCCGTAAATCCTATTAAAAATACCATTAACTTTTAATTCATCAAAAAAACTGTACCAGTGACTCCATGAAGGCGTTCAAGCTCTTCTAGCTTCTCTTCCTCCATTTGCAGGTTCTTTTTTGTCACTTCCGCTGTTCGTGAGAGCAATCCATTTTCCTGCTGCAAGTACTTCAGCATTTTTCGCGCATCGTTGTACTTTTTACCTTCCAGCCGCATTTTCGCGCCATATTCTTGGAAGTCTTCGTCGGACATCTTCGCGCCTCCGTATTCCTTTTCGAAGAACTCCTTTTTCTGGGACACTTCTTTGTTTATTTCTTCCTCTTCGTCTTGTTTGTTTCGGAGAGTATTGCTAAGTGCCTCTTTTCTTCGAGCTAGGTCTTTTGCATTTTTACGGAAAGCAACGAGGGATGGATCTCGCGCGTCTTCCATCTTCGCCTCATCATAACGTCGCACTTCATCACGTAGAATTCGAACCTTTGAGAAGATCACTACAATAATTTAACACGAGCGGTCTGTGGAATCATCAAACGCTGCTTTTGAGGGGCTTTTGACGACTCATTAAATTTATTCAAACGTCTGTTCGTATATATTTGTGATACTTTTCCTTTTCAAGCAATTCAATGCGGTCAGGATTACTATCAGCAGCAGCTTCCTTGAGAGCAGTGAGCTGTCTTTTTTGATCCGCAAGTTTCTTTGGCAGAAGCTCTTCTTTTCTATACTTCGCAGTTTTAAGTTCTTCATCTGTCCGCTCGATCAGATCTCTTGTCGTCATTCCTTTTCGTTGTTGGGAAAGAGACTCCAAACGAGTGCTTGCTCGTTCGAGTCGCGACTCAAGAACTTTCATCTGCGTTTGCTGCTCCCTTACAGAGGTTTTATAGAAATTAACGCATCGCAGAGCATGAGAATAAATTGATTGTTATTCCTGAGCCGTTTTTGAGGGTTCACGGGTACTTTGCAGTATTATTATACAATAGTTGTAAATTATAAAACCATTCCTGATCTGCATTTGAACCTCTTCTTCTTTCTGCCTTTCCTCTCGCAGTTTGCGAGCAGCAGATATCCAAACATCTGAATTCGGAAGACTCTTGACTTTTTTCTCCGCTTTTTCGACGCGGTTTTCAATTTGCTTCCGCTCTTCTTCCATCGATTTGATGTCTCTTCGAACGCCCTCGGTATCAGGACCATCTCTGCGCTGCTGGACGACTGATTTGTGGATTTCTTTGAACTCGTTTAGTTTTTCTATGTATTCATTCCATGCTTCATGGATCTCCTGATCAGATTGGATCATTTCTTTTGGCACCGGAACTCGCATCAGATATCGTGCAAGATATGCTCTTTCTTTTATGTTCGCCAAGTCGAGAAGAATGAACTTGAAGATGTGGAGCATGTGCTTCTTGTCGCCCATGAGTATTCCAGTTTTTAATCCAGCCGGCTCGTGTGGTTTGTACTGAATTCCTTTCAGGAATTCCAAATGACGGACAACTCGTGCTTCAGGAGGCTCAGTCCGGCACTGGACCAGCGATGGTTGCTTTGAATCCAAATAGTGCACGACTTCATTCATGAGAAGAATATAGTCTTCGCCAGACATTGTATCAAGTTTTACCATCGAGATGGTTTTCTTGAATGGTTCTTCGGCCAGAACATGGGTAATGCCCTGAAGCTCCTCTGAGCTAAGACTCATTCTTAAAGATTAAATTCAATAACTGCTGTATTTCAATTTGAGGTAGCAACATTGTAGGTCGATCACAGATGACACAGAGCAGTGACGATATTAAAGAATTTGAAGACGTTTTTGAGAACAGTGAAAAAGTAGGTCGCTTCTGTAAAAAGATTTATTCTAATTATTGGCAGATTCGATGTTATGGGTGCAGTTCATTCTAGCAGCTTCTTCATAAGTCCTTGAAGAGCTTGTTTCCGGACTTCTTAACGATAATGAAACTTGCGAGCATTCTTTGCCAGACCTTTTGAACCAGCTCTAAGTTCGTCGTCGCGTTTAAACTTTGGTTACTGTCGTCAATATAAGGAAGCTGAAAGAAGAGTCGTCATTTCGTTTAAAAGTTGGAGTTTATTCACCTGTCTGGTGAATCTGATATTCATTGTAGCCCTTTCCGCTCCAGGAGAGGATATATAAAGTGTTCCTCGAAAAAGGATTAAACTGTTGTTTCTTTAGATGAGATTTGTTAACATGAAACAAAGAAGAAATGATAGGAGCTCTATCATACCTTCGAATGAGTACTGGAAATCCTGAACAATCAGATAATTTACCGTTATCACTAATCAAGGTCACCTGAGAGCCACCAAGCGGACGCACCAGTGCTTCGCCAACTCTTCTTTTCTGACGATTTACACTAAGATAATGGAAATGGATTACTCTCTTTGATTACAGGTTTTTAATGTACCTATAAGCATTAAGCTCATCTTCAAACTCGGTGAGTATCTCTTGGACGTGAACCTTCTGCACCAGCTCGCTAATTTTCGCCGCTTCTTCGGTTTGCCGCAGCCATTTTTCAGAGAAGCGGCGCTTGACTTTCATGTACAACTCCGCGTAAATGTAATTATTGAATATTTCATTTATAAGCGGCGCCAATCCACCAATGTACGCCAGGCCGAAGAAGATCCACATGAGTACCATGAATCTGTAAATAACAAAGATAAGCGAGTCTTTGAAAGATGGAGTAATATCGCCAAAGCCAACGGTCGTCAACGAAATCACGACAAAGTAGAAAGCGTCTAAGAATGTCCTGTTTTCGATGAATTTGAACAGCACCGCAGGAATGAACATTGTTATCACCATTCCCACAAGCGTGTAGAGCAGGATAAGCTCGGACTTCTTCTTGTCTGTGAGCGCTCCGTTTTCTTTGGAGAAAAGAAAAACGCGGACAGACTCGCAGATCTTGCCGAGCAAGAAGTTGAAGAAGGGCACGCTTGTCAGAGCGTAGAACATGCTGAAGATCTTGCCGCCTCGTGTTGTCGGGTAAACGTCTCCATAGCCGATAGTAGTGCCAACCACGCCGGCGAAGAAGAACGAGTTTCGGAAAACCCAAATGTCTGGACACTCGACTATAAGATTATTGTGGTCGTCAACGTAACTCTCAATTTTAGAGATTGCTGGATGGGTCTTTTCTTTTGGCTTGTCTAGTGTCGTCTTGTTTCGCTTTTCAAACTGACTTTTGCTATTCGCCTGAAGTTCTTCCAGCGCTCCGATAATCGCCTGTTTGGAGTCGATTTCTAGCCACAATTGTTCGATCTCTTTGTCTTTTGCTTCTGTCATTTTCTCGCATTTTTCCTTCTCGTTTTCGAGCAACTTTTCAAGCGAGAAACCATTCGACTCGTAAAGACTCACTTTGTCCTCCAAAATTTCCATCTAAAACGCATTAAGTTCTATTTATCACCGTTTTCAAACCTGTGATTTGTAGTACTTATGAAGCTGTTTGACCACATTTTCGTTTATTTCTTGGGCGATTTTGGCTATATTATGGATACAGAGATAAAATTCAGATTTCGATATTTGTTAATACATTACGGGGCCGGAGAAATTATCTATCGATGTAACTCGGGCCCTTTTGAAGCGTCACGCGGTTTTTTCGACTCCCATTTCAAGATTTGTTATTGAATTTCGGAAATTAAACTGATTTTAGAATCGTAATGCTCTGTAAAATTTCTGAATTTTGATATCAAATCTGGAAATGACAGCGGATACCTGCGTGGCTTCAAAAGCTCCATAGAAGAGGGTTTGGTCAAAGCCGTTTGGAAGTATCCAGTTCCTTGAAATTTTCTTCTTTTAGCATTGACAGCTTTGTTTTTCGATTTCGGCAGTTGCTCGCTGTTGTAAATTGTGTACGGCTCCCTTGAGATCACTTCCATCTGCAACAGCTCCGGTTCGCCACAAGGATCTTTTTCAATTCCTTCAAGCAAGTCTTCTTTCTTCAACTGGCCATTAATTGAGTCATGGATCCTCTGAAAGTCGACCTCCAAGCTCGAGCAGTTTTCGCTCTTGTCTTTTATCACAAGGTGCGCCTTGCTTTCACTCGAAACCAAGTCGTAGTATCTCAAGCTCAAACCGGCCACGTGTTCTCGCGAAATCGGAAACCGCACTCGAATCGCAACAGTCTCGCGAAAGGCCAGACCAAATGTCTGATTCTTTGCAATAGCGCCTTCGTCTCTTCTTCTCCTAGAATTGTGCAACTTCTCATCTTCCACTTCGTTCAAAAACTGACCATCGTCGGAATGATTTGATCCGTCGTTTATATGACCGATTCTTTGCGCCTTTACATATGCTTATTTCTGTTTTGAACTAGGCTCATTTTTGCGTGAATAAATGATCAAAACTAATCTTTTAAACCGTCCCGTCATGCGCTTTTCTTAATTTTGCCTCGACCGTTTGGCACGTCTTTTTTTCCAGCGGCCTTTCTATTGCCATAAAGCAAGCACCGCCCATGAGAACGTATGCTATATAAACCGCGAAAACCCAGCCGATGTCTTTCAAATGGGAGATACGCGAGCCTTTCAAAGACAACCTTCTATTTTTTCTCTTTCGCAAAAGGACCATTTTTCTACTTTACTTCAACTTAGCAATTTCATCTTTTCCCACTGCCTTTGATTAACGGTTTTAATTTCATGTTCTGCCATAGTTTGATTACTTTTTCTTACTTATTTCGAGAGATTTATGTACTGTTCAAACTCCCCTGCGAGCGTTCGCGCAGGTGATAATTGTTCATCCATAAGTCGGCAAAACCGCCTTTTGAAACATTAATTAAAAAAAGCATTTTCGAGTAAAATAAGTACCTCCAGGAGTCGGAATCGGTTGAAACATTTTCTCCTTGTGTAATGCTAATTCTCGCGAAAATCAAAAAAAATGATGCTGATTGAGGAATTTCACGCCGATCGAAGAAATCAAAAGTAAAACTCATTTGTCAAAAGTGCGTTTCAGTGTAACCGCGAAAATAAACTGTGCATGCCAGGTTGCCGAGTTCAACGAGGATTTCCAGGGCCGTAAGAAAACGTTACGAACTACGTTACTAACTATGATAGTATCAAACAATAAATTCAATGATTTTTTATTTATTATCTGTTTTTTGAACTGAAATGAGAAGTTGATATTCTGGAGAACGCGCAGAATTTTTGTTTAAGACTATAGAAATAAAAGAATAGGGAAGATTTTGAAGACTTATCAGAAATAAATAAAAATTGAACGGAATAATAAAGATTAAGTAAAGAACATCGTTCTGGCCAAATTGTTGTCGGGAACCTTGGGGACTTTTGTTGTGGGCTCGAAATCTTCGACAAATTGTTTCTTGATGTTAAGAATGTCAGCCATGTGCTCCTGTACAGATTTCTGAAAAGAAAATAATTATCTTCAAAAAATAACTAAGTTTTCTACCTGTCGATAATTGTAAACGTAATTGCCAGCTGCTTTCATGTAGGCTCTGGCTCGATCGGTTGCAAGCTTGGCGTACATCAGACAGTTCGGCCTCGAGACAGTGCGGTTGCATCGCACGTAGCCGTGGCAGAGATAATAACATAGACCCTGAACGGAATCAGCGGAAAGTCGATTTTCATCTTGACAGACGGTGTATTTGGTCGGAATCGATGTACCTAAATGGATGTTTTTTTTGAAGAAAATTTCCGCCAGATCTCAAAAATATTACGGAAAAATATTTACCTTGAATGCCTTGAGAAGACTGCAGATAAAAGTCGAATCTTGATCTATCAACAATCGCAGTATCGACAACAGTACCAGCAGGCACATTTTGCGACTTTCCGATTTGAAAGCGCTTGTCTGTGGCTACAAGTCGAGTAGCGTGGTTCTTCGTCGCCATGATATAAGTGATCTTTGGCTCGTAGTCTTCCTGAAGCAAACGACAGGCGCTCTTAATCGCTCGGTACTCGAATCCGAGCGTCTGTTGCATCTGATGTTCATTCACAGCAGTACGGAAGAAGATAATTGCTTTCGGTTTCTCCTTCGTAATCTTAAAGTACGTCTTGAGAGCTTGCATTTGAAGATTAATCATGGTCGTGATAATGTTTGGATTGCTCGTCATCTCCGTTTGCATCGTGTAGCTCGTCGCAGAAGGATCGAAAGAGCTTGCAAGGCCTAAAATCGAGTCTTGACCAGGCATGACATTTGTTTCGAGTCCTAAAATATGAATTAATGAATGAGGCGCTGAACACGCCACATATGGCTAAGGCTAATGGTTTTACCTTGTATCATAACAGGAAAGCCGTGAGAAAAGAGCGCCTCGCCATTGCCAGCCTGAAAGAGCTTCAAGTCAACTTTAGCGTTAAGTCCGCCGAGTTTGGCGTTGATCTTCATCAGAATCATCTGTGCAGACTGATTGTTGATCTTTTTAAGCGTGTTCATAAGAACACATTGTGTAAGAATGCCACTAGTAAGTCTTTCGGCGACAAACTTCGTTTTCGAATACTCTTCGCTGTTTTTGCTGTCTAGAACGACGAGGACGAGCTGGAATTCTTCCTTTACACAAAACTCAAGGAACTCTTGCAGCTGATTCGGATTGACAACGTTTGGCATAGTTTCGTACGCAGGATAGTTGAGCTCGATGCCGAGTTGTCTCGCAGATTGGTGGAGAGTGTCGATAGCTCGGCGAACGATGTTCACGGCGTCGCGATGTGGCCGGCGAGTGACGATGCAGCAGCCCCAGTTTGTAATATTCCGCGGTCTAACAAATCGTTGAGGAGACCAAGTGCCATTCATGACGTTGTTGATTGCCGTGTTGCCGTATTCGATCGTCGGCGTAGGCATAATTCGAGCCTCAGTTTTAATCATGCTGTCAGCCACTTCCACGCCGAGATTGTCAAACTGCTCCTGAAGTTCGCGACGGGCTTGTCGCATGTTCTCTCTGATGGCGTTGAAAGTCTGCGGCGCTGGCTTTGCAGCGATTCGAATCAGCTTGCTGATCACATCAGGGTCCAATGTACCTTAAATCGAGAATATGGCTTTACAAATTAGAAAATTGCTTACCTTTCACGGGCTGCTTGTCAAGAACGAAGCACATTTCAATCGGGAAGTACTCGAAGAACTCGATTTTATCTCTTGTTATTGGGTCCTCGCGCGTATGCTTTCTTGTTAAAACGCAAGGCAAATAAGGATACGTGAGTTTTCGCCGGTTTGCTGTTGCAAAATGATCCGCGACATTGATGACATCTCCGTCCGGGAGAGTAAACGTAAGATTGCACGCGCTTTCAGCTGAGATGTCTTTGATAACTTTCACTTTGCCATTGCTACTCGTATTGCCGGTGTCGAGCTTTACTTTCAGTCCTTTCACGGCCTCAGTCGCTTGTCGCCGTAGAAAATCGTTCTGCCAGAATTCCGTGTTGTCGCGAATGTCCTGCTGGAAGAACTCTTCCAGGTATTCGAGAAGATGTTTTGGCTTGTGAAAGACGCCGATTTTTTCCTTTGGCTGGATCGCAAGCCCAGCATGAATGTGCTTCATTGTAATATGGAAGCCTTCGTAAAAGTTCTTTGCAGGAATAAAGCAATCTACTGGGCGTGTTCTGTTCAACAAGAAGAAGCTACTGTTGACCCGCGTGTAGTTCTAAAAAACAAATATAATTTATAAAACTTTTGTAGACCACTAATTAGATACTTAATGTAAAATACTAAAAGTAAAGTACTTACTTTACGATAAAGAGATGACTTAAGGACTGTTTCAAAGAAGTGAAGAATCTGTTGATCCATCTGCTCCTTCGAATTTGCCATGTCGAGGAAAAGCTTTAAATCCTTGACCTTCTTGACGGCCACACGTACATTTCTGTATCTGCAGTTTCTCGGTCGTTCAGTTCGCTCGATCTCCATCTCGAGATCTGGGAATTTTCTGATCGTGTAGAACAAATTATTCCCGTCAAAGTACATTGGCTGTTTCGAGATCGTATTGCTCGTCGAAGATAATGTACTGGTGGTAGAAGCTGTGACGATGGATGTGGAACTATCGTTTGAAACTGTGGGACTTACGCTGCCAGATAACTGCTGCGCGACAAGCTCAAAAAATTCCATCGCTTCTTCATAGTTCAGGATCGGCTGAGTTCTACCAGCGCGAACGGAGAGCAGCTCACAGTCGATTGTATAAAGATAAGCATCTTTTCTATAAAAAACATATTACAAAAGCACAATCAAAGCTAGGTTAACTTACGGAGTTCCTCTAGCTTTGTAGAAGTTGGAAGCAACTTGGAACTTTTCTTGAGCGCAGCTACCAATGCCAGGTCGACTCTCCAGCTTCATCGTGATGTTCTTTGGCTGCTTATTCTGCTCCGATTCTCGTTGTAGTGAGTCGACAAGGGCAGGGTTCATATCGTCGTTGAGCTTTACGTGGTCGTCCGATGAAGATCTTTTTTCTCCGTCAGCCACGCTCAATGCTGACTCGTGACGACCACCAAGACTGGAAAGCTTGTCATCATCAAGTACGCACTCGTATTGCTCTGTAGTTGTCATCGGTCGACGAGCTGTTAGTCTTGGGACCATTCCGCGACCTCTTGACGAAGAGCGACGCCCAGAACTAGACGAGCTCGAGGACTTTTGATACTGACTTGCATCATCTTCGGAGTGATCATTGCTGCGTCCTCTACCTCGACCCCGTCCAAGCCCCGTTGGTATATTCTCTACTACAGAGAGTTGGCTCAGAGAGGTCAGGGCGGAAGTC
>JAOXNJ010191426.1:0-10042 GCA_028566655.1 Metis holothuriae
GCCATCTGCTCCGCCGTCTTCAAGGTGAGCTTCAAGCACGTCATGAGCGACGTCTCCCTCGACCACGTGGCCATCGTTTTCTCTGCAATTGGAATTTTCTCCCTAATCCTTCTGTGGCCTCTAACACTGCTACTTGTGCTCATTGGAGTCGGTCAGTATTATATTTTCTTTTTATTTTTAAATGAATTTTATTAGATACTAATTTTTTTATTAACCTCCTTTGTCTCTTTCTTGTATTTTCTTATAGAACAAGTGGATTGGGATCGGTTACCCTGGGCGCCTTTGCTCTTCGCCCAGATTTTGGGCACAGGTGCGTAAAAAATGATGTTAAGAGAGATATTAGTTTATATTTGCAATTTTATGATTTACCTAGTTTTTAGTGAACTATTTAAAATTTTCATTTTTTTTTGCAGTGGCCAATTTGGTCGCAAATTTCGGCGTGCTCTTCACCTACGAGCTCTTCGTCACCACCAGCTTCCTGCTCGCCGTCGTCTTGTGCGCAGGTGCGTGCCTCTTCTCTCTACCACTTAGCAACAATTATTAAAAAATAAATTTAGAAATCAATTTTTTGAATAATTATTTATTTGTTTATTTATGGAAAAAGGCGTGGATCACGTGTGGTACTTGAGCAGCGATCTAGTTGGCATGAAGTTGGCCGGTCTGGCCATGATTGCGGCCGGCTTCGTCGTCGTCATTCTCCCCACCAACTGGCCCCTCGGCATCCAGACCCTCGTCACGTACTGAATTTGAAAATTGAAATCAAAATTTTATTATTTAATTTGTAAATTTGATTAAATAATTAATTTGTTTTTGCCCTTTTTTGAAGATGGGGCAGACGTCGTCGACAGAGGGGCGAGGGCGATTTGGGCAGTAGTGGTCGCTCCTTCGATCTGAGGACGGGCTATGTGGGATCCAGACTCAGATCGCCTTCTGGTCGAGTCCGATAATGAAATTGAATAATTATTGAAATATTTTTCAAACAATTCAGTGTTTATTGTTGATTTATTGCAATATTTATTGGCAAAGAAGCGGAGAGAAGAAATTTGCGAATTTGAATGTATGTATGAACAGCAACACTGGAGCAATGAGTGACCAAACCAAAAATATCTTTGTAACTTTTGTTTTCACCCTTGTTCCTCCCCACAAGAATTCGTGTACTTGCACACTGTTTTGGCACACAAAAATGCTCTTTGTCCAATATAAAAAGTAATTAATTTTCTCGGCAATTTTATTGGAATATACGTGTAGTATATTGTTCTGGTTGTGACACTTAAAGCACCCAATTTGTGAAGCACCGCCTTTATCAATTAACTATTCAACAGTTTTCGAGGTTAAAAATAATAAAACATTATTAAAATTACTTTTTCTGTCAATTTTGGAGGCTGTAACCATTACCAGCTTACTCAAGCACGTTATGTAGAAGCAAAATATTGTTGACTGATTTATTAACCTTGGAGAAATAAGTAATCAAAATGTATTATTTGGCTCCAATTTTTGATGTGAAACGAATTTTCAAGGAAGTTTTATCATAACATTCGTCTTGACTATTTTGATTGAATTCGCAATCTCAGTATCATCATCTCCTTTTACACAATATGTAAAGGACGAAAGGATATGCTTTTTTTCTAGGCCAAAATTCCGGCACAGGGCGCGCAGACTGGTTTTTCGTTGACGGAGAAGAAGTTGTCCATGCCGTGGAAGCTGGTCTTGCACCTGTTGCAGACGAAGCACTCCTCGTGCCACTTGGCCCTCATGGCGACGATGGCCGACTTCCTGATGGGCTTCGCGCACCCCCTGCACCTGGGCAACGCGTTGTTGGCGTAGCAGCGCTCGCAGTACGGCTTCTCCTCCAACACGTGGGCCACGTTGTGCTCCGTGAACATGGCGTTGCACGAGTAGCAGCTGAAGTGGCCCGCGTGCCACGTCTTGTTCAGGGCACGCACACATCTCTGCAACAAAATTTTGCTCAAAAACGAAAATTGGCCCACTTTGGTACATATAATACATTCGCAGTCACTCCTGCCCTAAAGTCATCCCTGATGAAACTTGCCTCAGTGATGTATTCGCAGCATTTGGCGCACTTGGGCAGAAATTTGCTTTTGTAGTGTGCCTCGCAAAAGAGTTTCCCCTCCTTGGAGAACACCTCCAAGCTCCTCAAATCCTTGCCGCATTCGCTGCACACGAAGCATTTTTCGGCGTGGAAAACGAGTTCTTTGGCCTTCAGGGCTCTCCCTACAATCTCTTTGCCACATTTATTACATTGTGTGCTCTTATCAACACCCATTTTATGCTCTTTTATTTTGTTTTTTCCTAGCTCTCTCTTTCTATTTTCTGCTTCTAATTATTAAGGTTTAAGGTTCAGTCTCTTTAAAGTGACTGGCTTTAAATCCTTCAATTCCTGGAACAGACGTCATTTCTTGAGGCGAAAAGGAGAAAGGTAGTATATAAAAAACTACGGAAAGCCAGAGGTGAACAGTCATTTTGATCATTTGCGGAAGTGATTTAAATATGATATGAAGGCACCTGCGGCTTTCGGTAGTCACTATGTGCTTCGAATTAGTTTTGTTGGCACCCTTCACTGCACATTTATTACTCATCTTGACCTTGTCCTTGAATAACTTCTCTAGGACACTTGGCAAATGTCCACCTTCTCTCGTTTTTTCGCATTTTTTCGAAAAACTCATGGCCATAAAAATGACCAATCAGACAGACGTCTGTTCCCAAGCCCTTATTGATCGCAATCAATAACGCATTTATTGCCAATATTCGAGTATTAGAGCATAAAGGTAAACTTTTTGTTAGTTTTTTTTTCTTGCACCAACACTAAATAGCAATAAAGGATAAATAATTCCAAAACAAATATGTATTTTATTGCTGAGGGCCATATGCATAATTGCAACACTACTGACATTATAAGTAGGTAAGTAGGTAATTTTTATAATAAGATAGTAGTACATGAGGGGAAGATCATGTGGCAAATGCCACAAAAAAAGCTAAGTGTCATAAAGACCTATTACGTAATCAGTGTAATAATTGAGTTTATTAAGAACATTAGTAGCTTTAGAGTGCGACAGCATCGTTGGGCAAGGTTTCTACTTGGCTGAGACAAATTGTCCAATAAACGACTTGGAAGGCCACGAACAAAAGAGGGAAGATGATACGCGAATAAGAGTCGACTGCACAGGCTCCATCCAAGGTGGCATTACTTTGTTTCCTATTGAATTCGATTTCCAGCTGCTTCTGAGTCCCAGAGCGTCTTCTCTCCATGTAATTTGCCGCCGAATATTCCAGAAAAGCCAGGAAAGTGAAGACGAAGCAGCCCGCCAAAAATATTCCTAGTGCCTTGGGATAGGCCGTGGGCGGCAAATTGATGTTGGCCCCAGACAAAAGGGTTGTGATGGTAAGTACTGTGGTCACGCCCAAACTGACTCTGGCCGGGGTGGCCGAGCAATCGAGCCAGAAACTGGTGAAGGCGATTACCACGATAAATGTGGCCGGCATATAAACTTCCCATAGAAAGAAGCCCAAGGGTCTCTCCAGAAAAATGTCTAAGACGATCTGGTCGAATTCCGAGCCTGACAACTCGAATTTGCTGAGATTCGAGCCGAAACGGTAGCCCAGGAGACGCAGACCCGGCGTCATTCGACTCTGCATCATCAACGAGAATGTCAGATTTTCATAAATTTTAAAGATTTCTTGAGTTTTTTGAAGATTTTTTGAGAAATTTTGAGTATATAATGACCTGGTAGTCTAGACCCATGGCGAAGACGAGCTGGGTTTTGTTTCCCTCGTTCCAGAAGTAGTTGAGCTCCTGGTGGTCGTGGGCCGAGCTCTGGATGAGCAGCGAGCACTTCTGTCTGTCCAAGGGGAAGAGTCTGAGGTCCATGGGGCAGCTGGTGGTGATGGCGAACCTGGTCCTCGTCTCCACCAGGCCGTGGCTCCTCAACCTGCTCACGATCTCCAACTTGGAGCTGCTCTTCGCGTTCACGAACTGCGTGTCCGGCTGCCACAGGTTCGCCAGCCCAGGGTGACTCAGGTGCGAGGACTCCGTCTCCGTCCTCAACGTCAGCACCGATCCCTGGCCTAAAATCAATCAATCAATCAATTTTTTGCGCAATTTCAAACTATTTCTACTTTAATTTACAGTTTCTTAAGGCATGCACCTGGCAAAGGCCTAAAGGCGCATCTGGGGTCCTTCCAGCTCTGATAGAGATAGACGTCGGCCCTGAGGTCCATGTTGATGGAGGAGAGGTCGTGGATGGCGATGACGGCCAAACTCACATCAATGTCGACCTTGGAGCTAGGACGTTTTCGGTGTCGAATTGATCGATCCAGACAGGGCACAGAATTCTCCAGGAACAATTGGGACAACGAAGTCGAAGTCGTTGTGGTGGGAGTGGCTTTCAGGGACCAATTCTTCCACTTGGATCTCAAATTTTGATCCAGCCATCCATTCCTTGCTGTAGAAGTCGAAGGAGAGACAGAGCTTGTCGATGGAGTCGTTAAGGCGGCCAGCACGGAGTTCCAGATGCAAAGCAGAAGGAGCGGAAGGTAAATCTTGCTCATACTCAAAAGTAGCACGAAGATGGCTGAATAATATGTCAAAAAGAACCTTAAAAAGCACGTTATGTTTAATTAATCACCTTTAATTTAATTATACCTTTGGAGAGATCCTTTGGGGTCGATTAGCAGGCTCCAACTGAGGCAAGGGCCAGGGAATCATCCCACGTGTTTTTGGTGTAAAGTGTCCCGTGGAGAGGATTGAGGACACAAGCAAGCATCACGTGACTGACTTCCCACGAAAAGTATCATGGATGAAAAGCAGACATCCCCATGTCGAGGCTAAGTAAATGTTTGTCTTGGAGCCCAAAGGTGGGAGCAGACTAGCTGTCATTCATGATCTAACGAACTCTTAATAGGCAAAAAAGAGGATTGCCATTTATTGCCGTCATCATGTGCATGATTCCTTTACTTACTTCCTTAGTAAAGTTGGATGAGCTTAAAGCGCTTATTTTGCCACCACCAAGGCTTAACAGCATAGAAAATAAGGCAATCAACATATTTCGACTTAAGAGATGGCATGCAAATCTCATGCACTTTTTTCCTTGCTTCACTTGTATAAAGGACAATTGAAGTGCTTCTGCTTCAGACTCAGAATTGTGCTTACCCAATGGGAGAACAATGTATAATATGCTTGCAGCTAAAGAGAGCAAAATGAACCAAAACTGCATTTCAATACTGAACCATCAATAAAAGCTGTACATATCAAAGCATCGATAGACCCAAATTCGTAATGTACGACATTTCAGGCAATTCACTGAACATACTTCATTACTGTCACTCCTTCGTCATGCACAACATACACTGCACTGTAGTAATAATGTGTAGTGCATGTTTAGTAGTAAATGCCAGCAGCTGCCTGACTACGTCATCAAAGCCTAATGCACTAAAGGCTTTATAGGCCTTCAGCTGACTTTTTGTAAAAGTTTGTCTTTAAAGCACTACCCACCTATATCACACGTGTGAGAATACGACTGGCCTTGAGACAGAGCGATTATTTGTGGCTTTTCAGCCTGATTTCGATTAAAAAGCATCCATTCCCCAGAGTCACATTAATAGAAATGTGCTTTAAAGTATAAAAATTGGCAAAATAGTCATTGCAAAAGACATTTCTTAAGAGGACAATATAATGACGTTCGCGACTTGGTCAGAGACAAGGTCGTTTTTGCGCATCGCAACGCTCTGTCTGATCTGGTACGCCGTGTCCTCCGCCAACGGCGTGTTGGGCAAGTGGATCCTCTCCGAGTTCCCGCATCCAATGAGTCTCACCACAATCCAACTCCTCTCAATCACCCTTTACTCCAGGCAAAATAAGCATTAAAGTTCTTAAACATCACTTTCACGATGTGCACCCCTTTGGCCTTGTGCATCATGTCGCCGTTGAAGATCATGTTGAGGTCTTGTTCATTGCAGACCGCTGTTGGCGTTGCTGGGCGTGAGGGAGATGGCGCCGCAGAACTGGGGCTACAGCATGCGCCGCATCCTGCCGCTGGCCCTCTTCAAGTTCGTGTCCTCGGTGCTGGGCCACGTGTCCATCTGGAAGGTGGCCGTGTCCTTCGCGCACACCATCAAGGCGTCCATGCCGTTGTTCACCGTGGTGCTCAGTCGCATCCTGCTCGGCCAACGCGTCTCCTGGGCCATCTACGTGTCCCTGTTGCCCATCGTCTTGGGCGTGGCCCTGGCCACGGTCTCGGAGCTGGCGTTCGACCCCACGGGCTTGGCCGCGGCCCTGGGGTCGACGGCGGGCTTCAGCGTCATCACCATCATGACCAAGAAGGTGCTCGCCGACACCGGCGTGCACTCCCTCAGGCTGCTGCTGGTGCTCGGCCAGCTCTCCTTGCTCATGTTCCTGCCCGTCTGGCTCTGGTTCGACCTGGGCCCCGCCCTCAAGGACCTGGAGAACTCCAGCACCGCGCCCCTCATCGCCCTGATGGTCCTCGACGGGTTGTGCCACTGGCTGCAGAACATCGTGGCCTTCACCCTGATGAGACTGGTCAACCCGCTGACCTACTCCGTGGCCAACGTGACGAAGAGGATCGCCGTGATCTGCGTCAGCCTGCTCATGCTGAAGAACCCCGTGACCGTCTGGAACGTGACGGGCATGGGCGTGGCCATTGCCGGCGTCTTCCTCTACAACAAGACCAAGTTGGACGAGAAGCACGCCAGGGAGAGCCTCCCCACCACCAGCAAGGCGGCCAAGGTCAACCCCATCTGGAACGGCAACCACAACCAGTCCCATGTCACGATTGCTCCACCAATGCCAATGATTAATAATGGATATAACAGACTCAATAACAGAGGGTTTGCCTAATAATTGCTTTTAATTAATTAGCTTTATTAGTGATGAGTTAAGTCTAGGCACTTCGACTGTGATCAAAGACTTTTTAGAGACTTTTAAGTTTAAGACTAAATTAATTACCATGGTCTTAATTTTTTGGGGTTCAATTCATCAAGATTGATTTTTGGTTTTTGGGGGAGACTTTTTTCAGTGCATTCCTATTAAATGTTGTGACGGCTATAGTGCTTAAGTTGGCTGCTCAAATTTACCATTCATTGTTTTTTTATTGTGTTTTTTTTTTCGAATTAGGAATTGATTTATTGCTGCAAGTTCAGTGCAAACATTTATTGTTGTTCATTTTTAATTGTTGCTATAAAATTGTGTGCCTTTTTTCATTTTAATTCAAGTAATAAGCAATTGCTCTTCCAAGTGGTTAATATTGCTCTTTTAGAGAGAGTAGAAACTTCTTTTATCGATAATTTTAATGTTTTTTATGATTGTTTAAGTGGCTGCTATAAATAGTTTGAGACTAATTCAGTATTGATGAGAGAAAAATGCATTTATTCCTTCCGTTTTCATCAAAGAAGACGTTATATTACTCGTACGGTATTGAAAATTGAAATATGTAAGATTAGGGGTACAACTCTAAAAATTAACCAACTGGAGCAACCACACTGAATTAGTAAAAGCCTACATACTTCGGCATAATCTAGTTCTAGTCAGTGATTTTAACTGTTGCAGCAAGGAATGGGTTTGGTTTGGGTCAATTTCAATAAAATGTAACCTATTTTCACCTACAAATGACAATGCAAAATTTTGAACATCAAGTCAGATTGAAAGGGGATTCTGATGGTGTATGATCCTAAGTATGATAGTTAATTGAAATTGCCACTGAATCACTTTACTGATCTTTGGACTTTATGCATCTATCATGCAATTGCTCTCAACCCTGAACAAAAGCACATATGGTTTGTTTCTTTCAAGCAAAATACTGTTACATCAAACAAATTGTATACTAAACAAAAGACACTGATCCTAACCAGTACTGCTTTCTTCTCCATTCAATCCCAGTTTGTCTCCAGTTTCCGGTTTGTCCTTGACATCAGCTGCAAACTTGTTTCCCAATTTGATGCCATTTCTGTGCTTGAATTTCTTGTGCAAACTGAGTGTAGAGGAAGAGTGACAAGAGTAAACACACAGATCACACTTAAATGGCTTTTCTCCAGTGTGCAACCTCATGTGATCTCTGAGGGTTGCCTCTGATTTGAGTCGCTTACCACATGTTTCACACTCAAATTTGGGTGGTTCATGACTACGCATATGTTCTTTCATGTGTGCAATTGTTCCAAATACCTTACCACACTGAGGACACTCACTCTCGGGCTTTGTTGAGTGCTTCAGAGCAATGTGTTTGTTCAGGGATCCCTTGCTATGAGTGACTATGCCACAAATCTGGCACTTAAACTCCTGTGCCAACTTCATGTGCACAGTTTTCACATGGTGTTCCAGATAGTAGCGGTACTGAAAGTACTTTCCACACAAGTCACACATGTGTCTCTTCTCAATCTCCTCCTGACCCTCCTTTGGGTGATGCTTGAGTTTATGCAGATGCAACTGCTGCTTGTAGGCCACAACATAGTCACATTCATCACACTTGTAACTCTTCACCTTTTCATGCACAACCAACACATGGTTCTCCAAAGACTTTGCAGTAGACAAAACCTGGCCACAGAGATCACATTGGAAGTGACCTTTTCCCCTTGCCCTGTACTGTGCTTCTCTCTTCCTGTGACACTCTTTGTAGTGTGTAGAGTAAGTTTCAATTTGGATCTTGGCCTTGCAGATTAGACAGAGCAACTCAGTAACATCCAAATGATGCTGTCGTACATGTTGTTCTATATCAACGGCAAAATGGGCTGTATAAGAGCAGATTTTACGACGGGGACAAGTGAAGCGATTGTACATGTGCACACGGCGCTTGTGTGTCATCACGGCTGTAGCAGAGCATAAGCCGTACTCCCCACATAAGTCACAGCTGAATGTGCCTTTTCGACGGCGTATCAATGTTGATGAAGTGTCTGTTGGTGTAGGCTTCTTCCTTGACTGTGATGCCTTTAATGATTGCTGGGGCCCAGATGGTTCCTTTGGTAATGACTCTGACAGTGTGTGCTCTGGAGGTGGTGAGCAAGAACTGGGCCTCTCCTCCTTAATGCTTGTCTTTGCACCAACCCAATCGGGATTTTTGCAGGAACTGCCATCATTTCCATCATCTTTATTATCTTGCACCATTGGAAAATCGTTTTCAGCTTGGTCAGCATCATCTGCTTGGCCTTTGGAATGCTGTTGTTCATCATAGTCAAAGACTTCAGGTGGTATTTCAGCACTGATAAAGTCTCCAATTGGCTCCTCAATATCTCCCTCCTCAAACTCCTTATCATCCCAGTAGTCCTCAGATCTCTTCTTACTCTTCTTGCGCTTCTTCTTAGGGGGATGGTCCCAGTTGGCAGCTGCAGTGACAGCATTGGCACAATTCTGACACAGAAAGATAAGAGAGTCCTGCTCACTCTCCTTAGGTGCTGTCAACAAGCACTGCTTGCTGCAGATACGCTCAAAGGGCCACTCCAAGAAGGTGTACATAGCATTTTTGCTGTTGCTGATGCTGAGGTTCTCCATCTTGCCAAAGAAGCCAATGCAGATGCTTGTCTGGCCAAAGAAGGAGCCAAGCAGCTCCGACAACTCCTGCGCATCATGCACCTTCCCAGAGCTGAAGGTGCGACCCAGAATCCGACAGTAGAACTGGTATTCGTTGTTCTCATCCTGTTCAAGTGCCATGGCTAACTGCTGCACCACATGCGGCTCCCCTTTCACCAACAGGTCCACAACCCGCCGCTGCACAAATGCCCATGAACCAGAGCAGCAGAAGCTCAGCCAAGGGAATGATGAGGACAGCAAGGAGGACAGCCACGAGTCAGCTGACACAGACTCTGTTGAAGACCCCATTGATCACTCAATCAATCAACTTCTTATCATAATCAAACGAGATCTCTTTCCAATCTTTATTGATTGTTCCTCTCGCTCTTCACCCACCCTTTGTTGTTTCGACAGCTGATGCAGAAAAGTACTTATTGACAGGATAGGGATGGATCGGTGCTGTGACTCGGCTCGCTATACTCGAGCCAAGCCCCATATTATAAAGTACATAGT
>JAOXNJ010191437.1:0-10042 GCA_028566655.1 Metis holothuriae
GCGCCAGGGCAGATTTCCCGGGGGTCTACACCAATGTGGCCAGATACTACAAGTGGATCATCACCACAATGGCCAGTATTGGCATTTGAGGATGCTTTAGCATTCAAAAAAGTGTCTTGGCCGGAAAAAGATCATGAGAGCTATGAGTAATGCTTTTTGGCTTAAGAAATCAGTATGTCAGATGAATTCAAGCAAAACTTTTCACAGTGAAATAAACGCAATTCTAACCAAGTCATGCTTTGACTTCTATTCTTTTTCACTTTGTAAAGTTTGCTCTGACTGTGATTTTGTTGGAATATTTGTAACATAACCTCTACTAAATATTAAGGAAATTTCTAAAAATTACCGCAATTCGGAACAATTTGGTCAGAAAATCACGCAACCTCTTTTATGCTCCTGGGACAAGTCCTTGTAGCATTGATAGCCAAAGTTTTGGTACCTGGCTAGAGACAGTGTTAGAATGAGGAGGAAAGAATGAAGCGTTCATCAAAATTCGTGATATCAAAAGAATTACAAATGAAATGTGTTAAATTAATTAAAAATATTGATTTTTTCGTTTATTTCGAGTAAGCACTGTAACAGCGGTGGCAGGCAGTACTCCTACATAGCAATGAAGGAGAACAAGAGAAATTGCTGATAATACAAGTCCTGATAAAAGTATGAGTAGAAATAAGAAACAGTCACCATTTTCCAGACTTTTTGAGTAGTGTAATTATTTCCTAATTGTACAAGAAGCCCTTTTGCCCAATAAAAGCAAGAGTTCATTATCACCTGCAGTCCAGAGACACATTTGACCACAATACCTTGCTCCTAAAGCCCTAATGAAAATGGTCTTTGTTGTGGCCCCATGTTCGATATTGGCCCCAAGTCAATCATGCAGACCCAGAGCCAAAGGACTTAGCTCACAGCAACAATAGTCATGCAATACTTCCACATTATTGCTGTCAGAATTGATGAGGTGAATAAAAGCTTTGCTTTTATAAGAGGCATCCTTAAGAAGGACATTAAATACATTTATTGACACTTGCTGTTTGGGCACCCAATAATACTATGAAGGCATCCTCTGTACTTGTACTTTACTAATAAGGTACTCTAGGTAATGTAAACGAAAGTGTTAAAAGGGACATTCTCTCTTAAGATGGCACAAAATGGATAACTGTTTGTCTCCACATTCTTTTGTATGAGAAAAAAAGAGGAGCTGTTTAAGTGGCCATTTAATGGTGGCCATTGTGCTCACAATAGCTGCTCCTCTCTCTTGTTAGAAGCACTATTGTTGATTCATGCAGAGCATCCATTGATTGAATGAGTGAGTGAGAGAGCCCCCAAAAAGGAGCACCATCCTTTCCTCAATAATATTGCAATGGTCAAGAAATGTTTGATAACATTTAATACTGACATGTGATGATAATGTGCCTTATGAAGTGGCCAGTCAATCCTTGTTGGCTAATGGAGTGGAGGAGAAATGCTGGCCAATAAATTGTGGAAGCATAAACAAACTTTACTACATATCTGGGTTACTTACAATAAAGCCACTTTTGGCTACTACACTTGCTTTTAGAATCCCCCTTTTAATAGCTGGAGTGGGGATTGTTGGCCCCTAAAAGTGGCTGGTTTTGTATGTTGAGAGGCTGCACTCACAGGGGAAGGATCCAAGACGAAGGCAGTGCTTGCCTTTTACACAACTTTTGTTGTGGTCACATTCACGTTGTATCCCTTTTCTCCCCATGTTTTATCTGCTTTCTCGCAATGCGAGCCTCAGAGCGCTCCCAAGGGACGAGCCACAACTGGGCCACTCCAAGCCATAAACTAAGAGTGACCAGGGCTTTTGGCCAAAAAATTGCAATGTCCCATTTGCACTTTCTGCAAGAGGCCTCGATTTGCAAGCTTTTTGCACTGACCAATCTTCAGGGAATACAAACATATGTTCAACTCCTTTCTCTAGTAATGTCGGTGTGCTACACGAAAAGAATAATGACACTCCCTTTTCTGAGCTTGCTCGAGGCCGCTTGCTTCTTGCCGATAAAGCAGTCCGAAAGTGTCTTGTTTGGAGTGAATAAAGTGTTGATGTCGGACGTAGTGTCCTCTTGCTCATCTCCTAATGAGATCTGTGTGTCTTTTCTGCGGCCAGACAGATATAAAAGTCATTCTCACTTATCGTCGCAATTTATCTCTTCCAGCTCGTGCAGCAGCCATTAGTGGCTGGGAGGAGTCGCCTCAATCCTTCTGGCCCCGAGTCCAATCTGTCGCTTGAGACCGACATTGTGCTCCTCATCAACTGCAATCTGCTTCGTCACTGCCAGTAGTCCCTCTTGGCCTTTACACAAGTTTATCCGGTTGTTCACTACTATCTTACATGATTGAGACAGACTTTTTCCATGGATCTCCTCGAGTTCTCTCTTCTATTGGCCAATCAACCGCAAAAAAGTCGCTTTCAGTATCCACATTATAATACATATATGTCCTTACAATGAACCGAGTTGCACAAGGAACGTGGAGAGTCGCTGCTTCTGGGAGCGAGCCCGGATTGACGCACTCGCTCATCCGAGTGGGCAGCCATGCAGTTCTCTAGTCAGGGATTACGACTACACATCACTGACACGATTGTTTACAAATGTCGAGACGAACGTGCAGCTGAAGTCAGCGATGCGAGGGATCAACGCAAGTGACTGCGACAACAGTGAGGGGCTCACAAAATCCGCTCTTCCTTTTGCTATCACTTAAATAATGCTCACCACTAAACATGTTCACCGTTCTCAGTGCTTTTTGAGCCACTTTCTCAGTCCTAATTACACCTAACTCTTGCTACACAAAGTTTTTTAAAGTTTTGGCATCAAGGAATAATAGCACTATCTAATCTCATTTACTCATTCCTTCTTATTGTTAATGGTAAAGTAAAGTAGGTACGTATATAGAACTTCCTAATCTAACTGTGTGTAGCACTTGACTGCTTTTGACGCATGCATTTAGGGGGACAATGAATAAACAAGTAAATGAATAATGGATCATTTGACTAAAAATTTCAAATTTATGTAAATAAGTGCGATCTATTGTAGATTGACGTGTCCCGTTTTGGCATGGGCCCTTTCGAGCAGGCCTCTGACGGTGCTGATGGTGGCCGCGGCGAACTCGAGTCTGGCCGAGGGCAAGTTGCTCTCCTCCTCCTCGTTTTCTCTGTGAATTTGCAGATGCGGCAGCAGTGGTCTGGGTCGAATTAGCTGCAGATGTCTGCGGATAAGAAGGGCCGAGATGAGGGCGAAGAGGATGACGATGATGACGAAGATGATGATCAGGATGGGCAACGCCACGCCGGCCACCCACGCCCGCGTCAGCTCCGAGGAGAGGTGCGGCCGCGACCAGCTCGGCAACAAGAGCTTCAGCCGCTCCTGCGTCAAGGCGTCCCCCTCTCTCCTTAAATCAAACATGCAGAACGTATAAAGTTGCATTAAAAAGTGTACAGTTGTGATGTTTTTCACCTGAGAGTGTCGACGTCGACGCACTGGTCGAGTTGGCTGTCGCTCCACTTCCTGTCGTGGCAGACGATGTTGCGACTGCGCACCATGCTGGCGGCGAAGACGAAGCCGACGCTGCACACCAGCTCGGCGTGGCTCTCGTTCAATCGCCGCACGTATCCGTGTCGAAGTTCGTCTGGCGTGGGACAGCCCACGGACCAGAATTCGGCCAGCAATCCTCTTCTGGCCAGAACGAGTCGTCTTCTGTCCTTGATCAGGAAGGAGACGCGCAAGGTGTGGCCCATGGACTGCAGCGAGATGTCCTGGCGGCTCTCGCCGCACATCCGCAGCAACGTGTGCGAGCCCTCCTCCACCACCACCGCGTCCGAGCACTTGGACGCGTAGCTGGCCGAGTAGCTGCTCTGCTCGTCTCTCAGACTCACGTCCAACAATCTCAGTTGGATTCTTTGTCCGGGTTCGGCCCTCAGGAACCACGAGCACTCGTGACCGCCCACATAATATTTGGGGTACTCGTTGGAGGCGAACATTCTGGAATCCCCGTTGCTCTCTGCCCGTAAAAGCACTTGCGACTTGGCCGACTTGGAGTCGCACATCGACTGCGAGGGCGTCATGCACCTGAAGAAGATGTCCACCAGCCCGTTCTGCGACCAGCTCTGCGACGAGGGCTCGTCCAGATGCAGGTTGAAGCTGCACGAGCGACCCATGCTCACGCCCGAGCAACGGCGATTCAACTCTTGTCTAACCGTGAATTTTGAAATAAGCATATCAAGGCTACAATAAAAGTTGATTCCATTATTCACCTCAATATTTAATAGATGTAGTCTTACCTACATTAATAAGTAACTTTTTAATGGGTACAAAAGGAGCGTTGTAAATGAATGTTGCTAAAGAATTGGAATGGAGTCCCTAAATAAAGAAATAAAAGGTATATAGCGCAATAAGAAGAAAGAGCTAGAGAGAGAGAGGAGGTTTCTCCCCTGAGACTGGCTGCAGCTACCTTATAAGTTTATTGCTGAAGTAATGTCTTAATGTGGCTGGGACATTCGTCTAATGCTCGCGTGTCCCCTCAGCCAATTCAATGCGAGCTAGTCTTTTACATAAGTAGTAGTACAAAATAGCATTAATGTGTTCTCTTTGCTAGAAGTAAAGTACCATTGCTCTCTCAAAGCATTCATTAAAAGGATATTTTAGGAGTACCTGAGGTCCCTGGAGACGCGCGGCAGTCCTGCGAGATGAAATGGAAGGAAGGAGTCGTTTTAATGAGCTTTCATATTAGTGCTCAAGAATTCGTCTCTTAATTAAGCTGTCATCAGGGCGTAATAAGTCATGCAAAGTTACCCAGAAGATGAGGGAAGAGACTTTGGGCAAAGGGCGCCAGAAGTGCGGATGCAGGGATGGGCCCCACCGGCCCGTGCTCGCACCTCAGGGCGCCCGAGGACATGGCGTAGAGACTGGCGTTCTCGATAACGATCAGCTCACTACACAACAATTGTAGCTCATCAAATTTACTTTAATCTTCGTTTTATGAGTTTTACCCAAATACCTCGCGTTGCGGCACTTGAGCGTGATTTCGTGGTGGTCGCAGCCCGCCGATCTGAACGTCTGTTGGCCGTGCGCCTCCTGGTAGCTGAGCACGTCGGCGTGGCGACTAATGAAGCTCGAGCCTCCCGCAGCCAAAGTGGCCCAATAAAGCAACATTGTTGTGATTCTCAGTCCCATTTCAGGCCTCATCAAGCAGCAGACATAGGGGACACTCACTTTTGACTCCTGGCATGCAGGTAATCAGCAGATCTGCCGCCAAACAAGACGTTTTTAGCTCACACGATCCTTTCCCAAAGTCACACAATGAACCAGAGAAGAGAGAGACTTGTCTTTAGCGAATTGGTAAGTAATTTCCTAAAGGGTGGCCAAGGAAACAAACTTGAGGGACAGCTGGGGGTGAGGGACAAATGTTTTGTTTGTGTTCAACGGGCTGCGGTCTTGACAGCCCTACCTACTAACTCCATGGTTTTAGTGACACTAATTAAGAAATAGACAAAAACAAGTAGGTAAAGATTGACTGACATTCTGCTCTACTCATATGTACTTTGCTACAAGTAGGCAATTAGAGCTGGCTAAATGTCTTCATTGCTGTCAAAAACACGTATTTACGTACAAAAAGCATAAGGAATAGGACCAATATAGTCATTTTTTTGTGCTTAATAACAATTTCTCGAGAATATTCAGATTCTTCTTTAAAAAAGAGTAAAAAAGCGGTAAAAAAAGCGGTAATAAGTGGTATTGGGTGTGATGAGATCGACGTAGCGATTTGTGTCCCAATCTGTCGCCAGCTGGAAGGAAGTGGTCTGCGGCCGCCGGCGACGGAAATTGGCCGGGCTCCACTAAACGTCTGCTTTTTTCCAAGCACATACAAGGATTGCGTGAAGAAATGTGGGGACACGTGTTCGAGAGACTCTGCCCGTGGGGTCTGAGGGCAAATCAAGCGGCAAAACGCGGTGCCTCCATTCCTTACAGGGTGTCAATTTAGGAGGAGAGAGAAAGCCAGGCATTTCTCCAAGGACTTCAATCATATTCTATGTGAAGATTCCACTTCTTTTCCACCCAAATGCACTTTAAGCACAGGATCGGATGGGATCCAAGCACTCTTCAAAGAAATCCAATACAAAAATGACACAGGTAGATAGTAGAATTTTGCTTCTACTATACAGCTAGCCATATGGTATTGTGAGGACAATTGTTGATAAAAAAGTTGTACCTAGTATGTAAAGTCCTATTTTTGACTTGCATTGACTATTGGATGAGCGGATATTATTATGCAAATGTGCGATATTGATAAGATGTTGTGCTAGATTGAAGTGCCTTGGAGAGTGGAAAAGTTGCGTTGATTCTTTTGTGACACCCTGTGGGACATAACCTCGACTTGGCCCTGAGGCGAGGATATCGGACGATGACGACTACGACCACATTGACAATTCGCATGTGAGTCGATGGTCTCGCTTCACTGAGACCCGATTGCCTACGGATCCCAGGCAAGGCCAACACTCGCCTCAACGACCACAACAACTCACAGAACATTCAGATTCCTTAAGAATTCGTCTACTAAATACGTACTTAGGCGGTTTTGTACTGTATTGAGTGCTTCGTAAGCACCAGGGATTGTTGGACCAATTCATGTGGAAGACAAGAGGAATCGACAACAGCACCACATTCGACTAAGGTAAGCCAATTCACCTCAAATCTTGCCTAGGTACCTTTCCTCTGACAAGTACCTATAAGTGAATTGCGAAAAAGAAGGCAATTTGTAGCAACATTTTTTGCACGAAAACCGCCGAACAACATTTCGTGCAAAAAAAGGCGGGTAAACTGAGCAGACTTTGCCAAGTCTCATTTGATGGACGGATGGATGGGCGGATGCAAGCCAAGGTGCAATGGTGGAGAGCCCCAAAAAGTTCTGGAAGTCGACCAAAAGACAATAGAAAGTGTAGTCTTACAATACCACTTTTTACAGTAAAAAAGAGGGAAAAAAAAGAGCAAAATGTAGCAGTAACAAGTGCCAGCTACACTCTCACACCAAGTCGTTCAAACCTGCGCAAAAAAAGTACGTACCTACATATGAAAGTGGCCAGCCACAAACCCATTGGAGCAATATCAGAGCCAAAGTAGTACCTACTTTTTCCAGAGAAAGTAAGAAGGAGAGGTAGCAATGGTAGAAGTTTCAGCACTTGTTGTAAGTACTTGGTTGGAGCATTGCGGCAAGTTGCCTAGCAAAGTAGGTAGATTCTGTGGCTGGAAGCTGTTATAAGAAGTGACTTGGCCCTTTATGGCCCCCCTGAGCCTTCCTGAAGGACACAACCGACAGAGGTTGATGGAGCTGGGCCACACATTTGGTGACGACTTTTTTCTTCTTGCCCAACCACTCATCATCTGTAGGCCATTAGAGCATTCTCTTTTTTTCGCGGGGCTTTTCAGACCTTTTTTCGGAGTTTTTTTCAGCCCTTTTTCGGAGGGTAGCTGGCAAATTGCCCTCATGGGAGCCGCCGCTAAGCCCATTTGTCTTCATTGCTCAGGACGCGTGCCAAATCGATCATTGGCCAAACACCTCACGCAACCAAGACGAACCTGCACTCCCAAGGGACGGATCCCATGTCCTGCAACATTATGTTACATTCTGCCATGATGTTGTACACGATGCAGATGGTTGTGGACAGCAACAACAGGTTCCATGTCGCAATCCCTTCTCTTTTTTGGCAACAACCTTTGGCCTCAGGGCACCAAAAATGATGGGCTGACCTCTCAGAACGGCTGTAGTACTCAAATTGTCACGTAGTCTCTACATTTTATTGTTACAAGTAAATTACATAGATCCTTCAAATAAAGGGAAATTTCATTTGAGAGAATTTCTTAGAAAGTTTATGTACTTACTTTGTGTCTCTTGTAAGGTCCTTGCGCAAGTCTGCTCTGATTGATTAGAATTCTTCTTCTCTTTCGTTAATTCTTTCTAAGTGACTTTTAATCCAATTCTAAAGCTAATTTTGGCCAATTATGGCTAATTTTGGCCAATTTTTAATGTATACCTATAGTATTTCTGTCCTCTATTGTGACTCGTTTCCTCCGTAACAGCTGTGCTCCAACTGACAGAGAGCGAGGAGAACCCCCGTGGCAGCTGTTATTGGAGCGGCAAACGACGAGGCCGCTCACGGTTGCTCTTGAAAATTGGCAAATCAAGTTTGCAAACCTCCGCTGTTGTCGGTGGATATTGCAAAAATGGTTCTATTTATACCATGTCATGCAAATATGTAGACTTTGCCCAATTTGCTGATAATCTATGAAACAGACTTCTTCGAGTAAGTAAAGAAAGGTTGGGAGCCAAGCAATTGACGGCAATTTGCCATTGATTCGAGGGTAGACTGTATTCTTCAAAAAGGCAAAATCCATGATTGGCAAAATTCTTTTATTATATGCGAAAATGTTTTTTTTCAGCAATTATGCAAATATGTAGGTACACATAGAAGGCAAATTGGAAAGAAAGCACATGAGTAGTGCAAAGAATTCCCGAAAGCCAAATCGAATTGTGCAGCGAATGAATGTAAAACAACTAAATATCATTGAAAAGGGAGGGCCAGTATTACTTTGTCGAAGTCCTCAGAGCATTTTTCACTAAGTGCACTTTTTGGTTCTAGAATATGCTTTAGCTCTATGTAGTTGTGGTTGGAGTTTCAGGGCTCATTCATCCACATTCGACCTCTTTAAGCCCATTTACCGACTTCCATAAAAGGCTATTGCAGCTCTGTACACGGAGCAAGAATGAGTGGCCTGCTCCATTTGCATTAATTTTAAGGCCTCACTCAAGCACAGCGAGCACCAAGTAAGTACTTGTGTACTGGAAGACAGCACACAAATTCCTTTTGAAACCCACCAAAACTTTACACTACGTTTACTGCTATCTTGCTAAAACTGTAGAAAATGAAGACAACTACAGCTCAATGCTCACTGTAGTGATTGTGTAGAGTTGCCATGGGGGCTGGGACATCAAACATTTAGTCAAAATGTCCAGATTAGAAAGCAAAGTCCATTATAGAAGGTAGCTCAATTAAAGGTGTTGTATTAACACATGTCAGTATTAAAAGTACTTTCTATATAAGTGTTCCATAAAAGACTTTGGTTGAGACTGTGTACGTGGACACTTATTTCCCTGGGGACTGGCGTCAACCAACAAATAAGTAGACGCATTTTGTTTGCCATAGCAATACCTACCTATTGCTGCTCATTCCAGTACTTACTGTAAGGCTACATTTCTAACTTCTTTTACTCAATGTTATATTCTACTGAATAAGTTTGTACTTATGGCACGTCCATTAAAGCACGTGCATTAGGGCTACGTGTGCAACATTAATGCCGTCTAATTTGCCGGCCTCTCTCTATATACATGTATTATAGTATGGCGAAGGTAATGGAGGCCATCTTGAGGGCATTGGTAGCCGTCGTTTATCCTTCTTTATTTGCACTCCAGCCGAATTTATGGACGACCGCCAGCAGCCAATGACTCGATCCCGCATGCAGGAGAGGCTCTGGGGCAAGCAAAACAAGCCTCATTAACCGGTCATCATCTCCATGAACTCTGAAAGAACAATGGACAAGAAGTCATTAAACTAAAGTTAATGATTTTGTTATAATTATTTCAATACCGTCGAAATCGAGTGTGCCTGATCCGTCCTCGTCGACCTCCTCGATGATTCCGTCGAGGTCGGCGTTGCTGAGGCGACTGTCCAGCTCCTTGAGGATCTCCTTCAGCGTGTCCGTGCTGATGTAGCCGTTGCCCTCCTTGTCGTAGATGCGGAACGCCTCCTTCAGCTCCTTCTTCAGCGCCTCCTCGTCGTCCTCCTCCACCAGGAAGCGCGCTGCCAACTGACAAAACTCGCCGAACTCCAACAGACCCGAGCCTGAAATCAAGCAATCATTGATTGATTGATTGCTAAATCAATCAATCAATCAAGGTACCGTCCTCGTCGATCTCCTCAATGATCTCCTTGAGGGCCAAGGGCTTGACTCTCAGCCCCATCATGCTGAGGATG
>JAOXNJ010191448.1:0-19921 GCA_028566655.1 Metis holothuriae
CTACGGGCAATACGGATGCCGCTAATATTGTCGAAGGATGGCGCATTACCGTTATCAATACAACTTACTCAGACACTGCAGGCACAGTGGATGCTGTAACGCTGGGAGATGTATCGCTATGGCTTGAAGATGGCACTGATGCTACCGCAACCCATGAAGTTGTTTCTTGCCCTGAGCCTATTGTTATCGAAACTGAGCATTGTGTTGCGCCTTAATGAAAACCCATAAGCTTGTTATTACGCGGCTTGGCTCATCCGTTCAGCGCGAATGGGTCAGGCTAAGTGATGGCCAACTTGAGACCGATGCGGCGACGCTGGCTCAACTCGAAGCCGCACCCGGCAACTGTGATCCTATTGACTACGCTGCACTCGCTAATGAAATTGTCAATCGGCAGCGTGACGTGGTGGGCACTTGTGTGTCGTTTGGCGGTACTAACCAGCAAAGTCTTCCTGTCCCGGCAGGGACAATGGGCAAGCTCACCTATGTAGGTGATCATGGCCCTGGTTTAGTCCGGGTTTCTTTTGATGGCAGCAATCCTGTTAACGACACTTACCCTGAATTTAATGCCCGTCATGCCGTTAATTTAGGTGGAGTTGATCTAAGTCTTTTGAGATTTAACGGCTCTGCCGCTGGCAGCGATTACACCATCTGCTACGAGGTTTGGAATTAATGAATCAATCAAACAGCGCTTGGAATCTGTTGCCCGGTGATGGCAGGCAATACGCCAAATCATCTTTTACGATAGGCGAAGGCCAATATGCAGAAATTGCGGCACTCAACTTATGCGGCGAAGAAAAGATAATCGTCATAAAAATAATCCGTCCGCCATTCTGTTCCGATATGGATGCTATTGGTGTTATCACGCCCGACTGTTGTGGCACCAAAGCCGCGCTATCCAATGAAAACAATATAGGCCGCATCGGTGATTTTGGTGAGTACATTGTTGCACGTGAAGTGGACAAGCGCGATGGCGAACCATTCTCCCCACAGGCTGATGTCCGCGTTACCCGTTACACCCTCAAAAAAGGCATAGCACCCCTACCTAATAGTGGGTTCTGTCCGTGCTAGAAAAAAAAGCTGTTGTAAAACGGATAGCACTGATACCCGGTGCGGTAGATTACTTTGCAAGCCTAGCTGCAGAAGCAAAGGATGAAGCCGTAACCGCCGTACTATCCGGCCAACAGACCCAGGCTATCCAAGCAGCTGCGCTGGCTGAGCATTTCCAGGATACAGCGGATGAGCTGCTGGAAATAATTAATGAAACTAAGTCGATACAGTAACAGGTGTAGCGGATAGGCCACTAAGTCGCTCCACTTGAGTATTAGGAGCGGATAGTTAAATGCCTGAAGATTTTGATGTAAGTGCCGCGTTATCGCAGCGTGACAAGAAGATAGCTGAATTAACGCAGAAGTTAGAAGAATCCGAAAAAACCCGTGCAACTCTTGAAACCCGGCATGGCGAATTAGAGGGTCGCTTTAAGGATGTTGAGGCTTTTTACAAAGCACAACAACAGGAATCTGAAAACCGCAAAAAAGAAGGCGAATGGGAGTTGACAGCCGATGATGTCAGCGATGGTGTATTGACGGAATCCGGTGTGGCAAAAGTCGCCAAGCGTGAGCAGCAAAGCACACTTGAGCAGGCGAAAGAATTGATTGCCGCATCAAAAGAAGAAATCAGTCCGGCCATACAAAAACTCATTGAAGGCTTGTCAGCAAAAATTGACACATTGCAAGAGCAGACAATTGACACCTCTTTGGGGCTTTCAGACCGCTATCAGGATGAAGACTTCAAAAAGTGGGCAAACGAAACCCGGTACTCTCAGTTTGATCCTAACTCACCGACATTAGCCGAGCGCTTTGATGAGCTGGTTAAGCAGGGTGATATGCGTGGTATGCGCTCTATTCTGGATGCTTACGACAAGCAAACCAAAGGCAGCACATCCACCACCATGCCCGATATGCGTGGCCGATCTTTATCGCCAGAGCAAAAGAAGGTGAGTGAAAAAATCAAAGAGACTGAGAATGAAATTAAAGCCGCATTGCGGGCTTTGGATTTCAAAAAGGGGCGTGAGCTTAACCGTCAATTGGATGAGTTGCATCGACAATTGAGATAAAGACCATGCCATTAGAACACATGGGGTCGTCTTACGGTTCGGCATCCGCCGCAGGCCATCAGGCGATCATGAATGAATTTAATGAGGGGCAGCGCACCAAGTACCTCAATCGCACAATATTTAAACACCGTTGCGAAAGTATCATCCCGCGCATTTCAGATCAAAGCTGGTTTGACCAAGTAGACGATCTGAATTGTCAGGATGAGTTGGTGTACAAGCTCCAACCGACCGGCATCAAAATTTCTGCGATGTCGTCTTATAACCAAACGCTCAAGTCGCACGTACCGACGCAGACCACACAGCGCATGAATTTTGGGGAATGGTTCTACAGTCAGTGGAAATTCTCAAAAATGGAAATGTACGAAAAGTGTGACGCGATGGAGTACATGGACGACTTGGAAGAAGCGTTTCGCCGTGAGCTGGACGACTACATTGAACGCATTGCTTTAATGCGGATGAGTTGCGTGTCGTCTTGTTGGAGTGGTCAGTGTGGGTTAGTAGGCATCCCTAAGAGCAGTCCAACACAACCTATAAAGATTGATAAAACTAACAGTCATCAAATCTTCACGCGCTCAGACCAGATGAAAAAAACTATCTGTGATGACCGTGGCTTTTTCATGACGTGGCCGCGTTGTGAGCTGGACGTTTTATCTGAAAATGAAGTCCTGGCGAATAAGTTTGAGGGCTGCTGTAACGGTATGTCCCCTGACTTAACCGGCGAAATACCGACGTTTGGCTCACGTACCCGGTTAGAAATGTCTGACTTTGTGCCATATACCACTTGTGCTGATGGGTCGCGTGTTTATGCCATTACCCATGCACCGTATGGCTCATTCGGCTACGCATCTATTTTGGCTGAATCTGAAATGGTGGACTCTGATTCGATGGAGCATCACTGGTCAAAAATTCACAGGATGATTGGCCGGTTCGGGATGATTGTGCCGGTTCCTTGGGATTACACCACCCATTACGTGCGTATCCAGCGTGACGTTATGCCACTTGAAACTTGCTCATAAGGAGGCGACTGATGAATGCTTATGATAATTACGCGCCATCCACGTCTTACCACCGCTACGGTCGGCAGGGCGAGTTTGTTACACCCAAAAATATCCATGAGATTAACCCGGATGGTTATTTGGAAGTGCCGGTGCGGGCTGTGCCGTGGGAGTGGTTAGGTTGCATTGATACGTGCGGCAAGCACTACAAAGACTTGCAGGCTCAGGTTAAAGCCAATGGCGGTTCGGCTGTTGGCTTGTTTTGGGAAGTGGCGGTCACACCCAATAAAGTTGAGTTGGATCACATCTGGTGGGAGCTGATGGTTCCTACACCGGGGCTTAAAATCTCACTGACGGTGCATGATCTTTATGGCGCTGAAATCCTGAAGATTGACCAGATTGATTTTTCTGAAAATCCCGGTGGCGCGGCTAAAGGCTGCTGTGAAGACTGCCCGGAGGCGGTAGATACATTTGGTAAATATCGTTTTGACAATAGCGGCAGCGACATGCTGTTAGGCCGTTGTAATGCGGCGGTTGTTCGGCTTGAGATTATCGAGGAGCCGGAGAGTGGCCTGTTAGGCTCAGAATGCTACGACATGAAAAACATCATGTTCCGTGGCGGGCTGGGTTATCGCTCATTCTGCAACTTGCGTGACATCATTCATGATGAGTGTGCAGGTGACTTGAGTTGCTTGGATAAGTGCGGGGAGTGTGCCGAATGGCAAGACAGCCCACGTAAGCGGGAGCTTGGCCTATGAATGGGAGTCACTTAGACATCCCTCTTGCAGAGAATCCGGTAGTGTTTGGCTACCGGCATTCTCCCAATGCAGAGGAAAATATTCAGGTTTTAACAGGCGAATTTGCTGAATATCAAAGGTTAGCGGCATCTGATGCCAGCGGCATCCGGGTTATCCCTGAAGAAGATTGGGGCATTCATGGCTTTGAAATAAGAAATTACGAAGGCCAAAAAGTGCTTCACAATCTCTTTGACTACACTGAAGCCAAGCTTAAACAGCGCCAACAGCGTGAGCAGAAAATTCAGGAAGCCCCGGACGTAGTGGGTGAACTGAAAGCCAAATTGGTTAAGCAGGATGAGCAGATTGCCAAGATGATGCACTTGGTTGAAAAGCTCACAGGCGGGTCGCCGGATCAGTTGTTGGCTGAAGAAGCTGAAAGCAAAGCCAAAGAAGCCGAAGAAGCCGAGCTGAAAATCCTGATGGAAGAAAAGCCAAAACGCGGCAGGCCGAAAGGTAGCTGATGAGCTGCGATGTTTGCACAAAAGATTCTCTCTTGTCATTGATGAGGGAGAATCTAGGCGACTGCGATCCACCCTATGCGTGGTCAGATAACTATTTAGATACCGCTGTTAAGCTGGCGATATCCAGGGTTATCGGTGCAAATAAAGAAGAATTTACCCATGTCATTGACGTTACGCTAAAAAATGGCGAGTGCATTCAATCCGTCTGTGATGTCTGTGAGGGTATCGTTGACTTTCCTGCCAATGTTAACGGCAACTGCAAGCCCCCAAAAGAAGAAGTTAACGACACAGACCAATGGCTCAATAAACTTTACGGTAGTGTCTGTGTCACCGATGAAGACGAAGACTATGAAATTGAGTCCATTGAAGTTATTGGTGACGGGGGTTGTCAGTTCAGGGTAACACCGGCTGTACCGGCTGAGGGTGTTTATACATTGTCGGTAGCGTGCGTGACATCCCCCTGCATTGATGAAGATATCCCACCGGCTTTATGCCGCCATTGGAGCGAAGTCTTTTATTTGGCAATGGGCATTGCGCACATGATGGAAGATGACCGCGATGTGATTAATGATAAAGCGCGTGTCTGGTTTGACCTGTACTTTAGGATGGTTGAACTTGAGCGGGTGGCTGACCGTGACGTGTTTGTTGAAAGCATCAAATTTGGCACAAGGATCAATGCAGATGATGAGTGAATATTTTGAGACTTTGCCTATCTCTGAGTTAAGACCGGCCATTGCTTTTCATTATACGGATATGGCTTATGGCGCATTGGATTATTACTTGCGCGAGGCGGCTATTCGGTTTGCGCGAAAAACCAAGATATTGCGCAGAACCATACGGATAGATTTTCAAGACGGGGTGAGTGAGTATATTTTAGATGACCTGCCGGATGGATTGGTTCTTCACGAAATCAGCGAAGTAAGATTGGACGGATGTTGTCTTGAGCGGGCTTGCAATGACTGTAAATGTCATGCAGGCCATTACCGTTTTTACGGCGGCAAGCTTGAAATCTGTTACCAACAGGGCTGCTTGATTGAGGTTGATGTTATTGTGATGCCTAGCCGCCAGACTTGTAATCTGGATGCCGACATTATCAACCAATGGGGTGATGTTATCGCGCATGGTGCAAACGCCAAGCTCATGATGTCAAACGATAAACGCTGGCAGAATATCGGCATGGCACGGCAAGAAGAAGTTTCATTTTTACGCGGCGTTGAAGAAGCACAGACGCACATTCAGCGCGGACAAGTCACAGGTAAAGTATGGCATGCTCCGACAAATTCAAATAAACAGGGCTACGCAATCTGTACAGGTGGGCATTATACGCCAGGACAGTCCATTAACCGCGTCTTTAGTCCGTAGGGGTGATGAGACTACATTTGCAGTATTGTGCGTTGATGAAGTTTGTGATGACTTAGCCACATTCAAATTAACCCGCGAAGCCCATCTATTACCGTTTGGCCTGTATGAATTGGTTGTAAAATCAGGTAACTGTGTTTGCGGCTGCTTTCCGGTCAAAATCCCAAAATGCAAAGTAACGGATCCTGGCGTATGCGAAGGCGAAGCTGTTTGCCTCCCTCCCAGAGATTGCGCAGACAAAGAAGAAGAATGTCCCGCAGAAGAAGATATATGCGAATTTTTCAGGCCGAAATGCGGCAACAAAGTGGGTGAGCATAAGCTTGAGCTGGATTGGAGGATAACGGCGCGATGACTTGCAGAACTTGCAATAAAACAGAGGCAACAGAAACTGTAACAACGCCAACCACCTGTTATCTTGAGTCCATTAAAAGCGATTCACTTTCAGTAACAGGCGAGTGTCCTAACCTGCAAATTGAATTAAATCCCGTTGAGCCGGAACCTGAAATTGAATGCACCGAAGTTACCAGCTTATTGCCTAACGACACCATTAAGGTAATGAGAAACGGCGCGTGTCATGCGATAACGGTGGATAATCTCTTGAAAGCACTGGACTGCAAACGTGAGTGCTTATGAGGCTAGTCTTTGAGCCTATCCGTGGCGAAATCCCGATAGCAAAGTTTGGCAATGATCCCGGCTATGCCCGCTGCGCTGTCAATACAAAATTCTGGCATGGATTACTGCAGCCACACCAATGCCCGGTTGAAACCTGCAAAGAGTTTGATTTCGCCATTAAAACGCTCTACAGCACGAAAGAATGCAGTTGTATTGCGTGGGATACGCCCGTCAGTATTGCAGATTGTTTCTGTGATTATGTTTTCTGGTCGGGTGATGGCAAGCCACAAATGGCTACGCACGAAGAATTGTGTGCTGGTGAAAGTTGTGATTTAGGTGTCCCCTGCCCCGGCTCGCCACCGACGTTAACAGTTGATAATAATTCAGATAATAACACGCCATGTATTGAGGCGTGTCATGAAGCTTACGATGCTTGTATGGATGCCGCCTATCAGGGTTGTGCCACATTAAAAGCAGAGGCTGAGGCTTTGCGTGAATCTTATAATCAATGTCTTGCAACACGTGACTGTGAGGGTGGTGAAACGAATTGTGATAGCGCAAGACGCTCATGGATTGAGAAACAGCTTGAATACAACCATTGCAAGCGATGTGCGAAAGAAGCGGCTGATGCCTGCAAATCAGAAAGAAAAGCCTGTAAAGAAGCCTGTCCCGAAGACGATACGTGCGATACGCAGTGCATGGTATTTCTTTATCGGTATATCAATAAATACGGGCAACCGGGCGCACCCTCCCCTGTTTCTTCCATAGTAGAAACCAATAACGAAGTCACAATCACAGTGCCTGATGCTGGTGGGTGTAATACGCAGGTTGAAGTCTTTGCTTTAATTGCTGGCAACAAGACAGGCATTGAGCAAAGCATTGAGAATAACTCGGCGTTTATTTCTCAGGGTGTTTACTCGCCGGGTTCGATTACATTTGCCCCATCCAATAGCGGGCTTGAATTGGACTCATGGGATTACTACCCGCCGCCTGAAAACTTACAGGGTTTGATTTGTACCGATATGGGCTTGGCCGGGTTTGAGGGTAATAATATTTGGCTGTCTGAGCCTAACCAACCCCACGCATGGAATAACAAGAAGTGTCTCGACCATGAAGTGAAGTGCTTAAAATACTGGAATGGCTCACTGTATGCGCTAACCGATTCATGGATTTACCGCATGAATGCCGGTTCAGACAACGACTTTTCTACACCGTATCGGTACGGTCATAAGCCGTTACCGTTAATTAGCGATTGCCGGGGTGTATCCGTGGGTCAGGCCGGTATTTTTTATCCGTCTGTTATGGGTGGTGTTTTAGTCAATGAGTCACAGGCGAGAGTGGTTACGGGTGCGTTTGGCAAAGATGATTGGCTGTCACTCAACCCCAAAACAATGAAAACAGCCGTGTTTGATTACGGCGTGGGATTCTTTACCGATCAGGCCAGTTATATGTACGAATGGGGTGATGGCACTTTTGGCGAGCTGTCCGGCCACCTCTACCAGCTACCATTCAAGCCGGATGCGGTTTATGTGGATAATAACGGCATTCTCAATTATTCAGTGGGGAATCAATGGTATAAATGGGATGCCTGTTATGAAATCAGGGAGCCGTGCGACGATTCTGTATCATTAACTGACTGCTGCTGCGAATACAAGTGGGAGGGCGAGCCGCTATTATTCGACACACAATTACGCTTAACGGCAGGGTTCATTGAGTTTGTACCGGGCACGGGTGATGTCACATTAGAAATCTTTGAAACAGACTGTAGCGGTGAACTGATTTATGAAAACACATTTAACGAGGCTACTGAGCAATGCCGTAAGAGCCGGTGTTTCAGAAAATACTTTAGGCTGCCTGCTTGCCGAGTGGAGGATCAGGTGGCGATTCGTTTGACGGGGTGCGCTCATGTTAGGCGTGTTGTATTAGGGACTTCAAGGAGTGCGTTACGTGCTTAAAACCAATAAAGCAAAGAATTTGCATGACATTCTGATGGAGGCTTACGGTGATGAAAATGCAGTATCAGCCGGTGAGTATTTTGTTGGTTTGTATCAGACATGGGCGAGCATTTCAGAATCACTCGAAGGCAATGACCGGCGCAATCTTGACCGGGTGGTGTGCATGATATTCAACGGTGAGGCAGGCGCTACCCCTGAAACCATACAATCACTGGCTAAAGCATTGAATGAAAAAGACAAGCTGATGGACTTCACCCTGTTTCTCACGTCATTAATGAGCGGCGAGATTTTGTCTAATCCGTTTGTGGCAGAACATCGGGAGAAGATAGGCGCGGCTGTTTTGAATGACGCACTTAATGAGACTTCAAAGCGCGTCCTGAAAGGCAAAGCCAGAGAAGCGGCAGACATTAATAAGTGGAATGTCTTATCAGCGATTGCCGCTATTACCTCCGGTGCAGATAAGGCGATTCAAATCAACATCAACCTAAAGGCGGCTTTCGATGGCTGATTTTGATGTAAAGATTGAAAACATTGATGAGTTCTGGAAATGCGAACATGAGCGCGAAAACGAAAGAAACACGTGGTCGTCATTGTTAACGGTAGGCATTGGGTTATGGTTAATCCCGAAGTACGTTGACAAGTTCAAAGAATCACAGCGGCGCATGCGCGATGTCTCTATCCGCCAACAGAATATCGGCCTGATACTTAAAGACCATTACTTAGATGTGACAAAACCGCAAATCCAATTTTCTTTGGATGAAGCGTTAAATTTACCATTGCCGAATACAGATATTGAATGCACCGAGGCAGATAAGCTAGTCAGCGATGCTAGGGACTTTGGGCGGCAATTATCTCAGCGCTACACCGTTTGTAATGAATTTGGTTGTGATAATGAGTTGGATGCCTATGGCGCAATGGCGGCGGTGGATGCGTCTTACGCCCGGCAGCAATACAAGATGCGGCGTTATGAAAGACGCTTGCAATTAAGAAGGCAGGCCGTACAGAAAGCACACGCAGCCACCATGCAATCCCCCGGCTCTTTTTTGCAATTGCTTGATAATGCTGCGCAGATTTATTCTTCATTGTTTCAAAACGCACAAACTAACCTGTCAGGTGCTGTGGCTTCATTTGGTTATGGGTTAGGCGGACTGTTTGGAGGCAACAATGGCTTGCGTTGATCAAGGCGGCGGCGCAATTACACTACCCGGTGGGTTTGTCTTGCCCGGTGGCGTGGCCGGATTCTTAACCGAATGGCTACCGTTAATCCTGAATGTCTGGCTAGCCTATGAAATGTTGGAGGCTGCAGAAGAAGCCGAAGAAGCAATGGAGGCGATTGCTCAAACGTCATTGGATGCGTCAGAAGATTTGTTTGATGCCTACATGGATTTGCGCGAACAAGACCAGACCGTCTATGACTTTCAGAATAACCAACCCCTGTACAAAGCCTGCAACAGGGATAAGCACGCCATACAAGCCGGTAGGCAGGCCACACAGTTCATACAAGAGGCGATGCGCAACACATCCCGCTTTGATTGTGGTGCGAAACAAAAAGCCATCCGTGCCGCACAACGCGCATTTATTCTAGGCTCAATGGCTGAGCAGGAGACCATGAGACAGTACGAAACCAATATTGAAGACCAATACATTGAAAACCGGATTGATGCCATTACTAGCGCAGCAGCAGGCCAAACACCGCAGATAGCGCAGGCGTTTGCATCATCAGCCGCACTTTGGGGTGTGCAGTATCAGAATGCCAGCACGCAGGCGACAGGTGCTTTTGCCAGTGTCGGGTATTTTGGCGGTAACGTGCTTTCAGGTTTTGGCAGGACTTCACAAGCACCACGGTTCAACAGCTTTGGTAATGCAACACCTGTAACCGGCAATTCGTTTTTTGACTAAACCTGTTGTAAATCACTCATTTAATCTATGTGTCATGCACAATAGACCGGGTGTACCCTAAACTGCTGCTACTATGGCTGAATCATTTCAAACAATCCTAGAACGATACACGCGAAACCAGATAGCCAACACGCGCACCACCGCGCAGGGGTTTGGCCGTTTAGCTGAGCAGGGGTCTATTGGTGCAGCACTCACATTTGGATTGCTTTCAGCGCAGGCCGATAGAGCCGAGGCGCAGCAACAGCGATTAGCCGCAGCAACGCAGGGTGAAGAATTGGCATTGCAACGCAGGCAGATTGCGGCGCAAGAGGTTAGTGCTAATGCACAAGCACGGTTGGCCGATGCGAGAGCGCGGCAGACAGACGTACAAACAACACTCCTGCCTGAAGATTCTAACGCCATTAACGCATTAAGACGTGCTCAGGCAACCGGAGCAATATCGGATGCTGAGTACCGCAATATCCAAAGTGGTATTCTCAATAAGTATGGCGGACAAGAGGCACAGGCGCGGATACTTCAAACACTTGCTAATGCGGATAACTCAACAGCAGCAGCCAGACAAACTAATGCGCAGGCCGGAGTCATAGAAGCAACGGGCATAGATACCGCACAGTCAGGGATGAGACTAAATAACGCTAACGCATTTCAGTCAACCGCAGCAGGCAATGCCGCACTTCAAAATGCAGGCTCTAACCGGGTTACTGCATTGTCCAATGCCGGGTTTACCAATGCGCGTACAGTCGGCCAAAACCAAGAAAACTTCTTAACGCAACGGTTTGGCGGACTTGAGCGTCAAGCAGGTATTGGCTTAACAAACTCACAAGCTTTAGCGACGAGACAGAACGCCGACACTAATACGCTTCAGGTGCTGTCACAGGACAGGCTAGGTGGTGAGCGCAACCAACTACAGCGCATTGCCAACAACACGCAAAGAATTGGCGTTACAGGCGGGCTTCAGGTGGATGCCGCACGATTGCAGCAGCAAGGTGCGATTGCACAGGCAGAGCTTCGGCAACAGGGCGCAATTGAACTATCAAGACAGCGGATTCAATCAGCAAACCAGCAATTTAATGCCGAGATAAGAGAGCGCGAATATAATGATGACAGGCAGCGTAGGCGGTTTGAGCTTTTAGGTACTCAAATTAATTCTATCAATAGTCTTGAGCAATTAAGAGAGCAGCGGGAAGCTTTGAACTCTGGGATTGCTGATGCACGCAATGATTCTTGGTTTAATGTTTTTGGTTTGTTTTCTGATGATGAAAGAGAGCAAGCGTTGCTTGAATCACGCGAGCTTTTGGATCGAAGAATCAACCTCATTGAGCAAGCACTTCAATGAGAGTCGATGACGAAAAAATCATTGAAGCCTACAACGCGGCACTCGATGCAGGCCATCCCGATCCCGCAGGATTTATAGCCCGCGCTGAGATTAAAACCGGCTTTGACTTTGATGCTGAATACAAAGGCGCTATTGGTGTTTTTGGTGTTGATAAGAAACAGGCCATTAATGCAGGTTTTACCGAGGACGAATTGTTAACCACTGACGGCAACCTGGCCGCAGCCATAACGGTTGACATGAACAATCTGAGGAAAGCGCAGGGTGATTTAGATGAAATGTACCGTCTTGGCAATCCCGGCACGAACAAAAGCACCGAACGCTTTGTTGTTAAGCTAGGCCGTGAGCGCGAAAAGTTTACCAATAAGTTTGTCTTTGAAGAAGGCCGGTTAACTTCATTCAGGCAGGCCGACAAACAAGGCGATACGACTGACTCTTTTTCAGCCCGCGTGCGCGATGGCAAAGTGGTTTACCAAGAGTCCCGCAAGATAAAAACAGCCGATGATGTAAAAAATCAAACCAATACGTTTGAGTTTCGCTATGCCGACCAAAAGCAGATTGACGATTTAATGTCTCGTCTTGTTTTTACCCTGATTGATGAGAAGCCGATAGATGCCATTTAGTTTAGATTCAAGCGCACTTGAAGAAGTCAATGGCTTTGCTAATTACGTGAACACGCTGCTTGAAGATGGCACGATCCGCGAAGACCTGTTAGACAGTCCTGCTTTGTTTGAAATCTTGAAAAGCGAGTACAGCAAGAGTTTTGAAGACAAATCGCGTGGCCGGATTATCAAAGAGCAGCTTGATATTGTGTCTGACTATGGCGTGTCATCGGTTAATGATGCGCTGGCATTTAAACAAGAATCCGAAGACCTGAGAGCTAAGCGAGAGCAAAACCGCTCTATCGCAGAACGAATCAACTTTGTGTTGTCCGGTGCAAATAGAGCATTGGGCTTGGGTGCTGATATCGCTCTAAGCCAATCAGACAGAGTAGGCTTTTCTGTTGACCAGGCACAGCGTTTAGGTGGCGAGGGCATTTCTACGATAGGCGATGCGCTAACAGCTAACTATGGCATTGGTGGATTTGTTTCGCGTTTAGGCCAAAACATTGTAAGGCAGCAGGACAGGGATATTGCGCTTTCAGGTTATCAGCCAACCTATAAAGGCAGTTTTCTTGAGCAAAACTTTTTGGATATGCCGGGATGGGTGCTTGAGAAAACTGTTGAAAATTCAGTGACTGGCGGGCTTTCTCTTTTAGGTGCGGGAGCTACCGCATTAACTGCCCCCGTATCTGCACCACTTTCAGCAGGCATTGCCGGTACGACTTTTGCCGGTTCTTCACTTTTGGCGATTGGTGATGTGGCATCAGAGCTTAAAGAAAAAGAAGTTTATGATGCTGATAATGCACCGCTTACTGTGGCAGTGGGCTTGCTTTCTGGTGCTTTGGACGTAGCTGGTGCAGGCGCAGTTATCCCTAAGGGTGCGGTGATTAACAAACTGTTTCGTGATGGCGTGGTTCATGAGGTGGCAGAAGATGTTACCCGCTCAGGCGTTCTTGAAGCAGCTACAAAAGGCGCTGCCATCGAAGGCTTAACCGAAGTCATGCAGGAGGGCATCACCGTTGCTTATGCAGCTTCTCAGGGCGCTGATTACGAAGCGGACGAGTTGGTTAATCGCTTTGCCGATGCCGCTATTCTGGGCGGTGTTATGGGTGGCGTTGCAGGGGCGAGTGTTAACGCCATTGAATCCGCTGCTAATGAAATCACCGATGAAGGCCGGGAGCCTAACGTTACCGATATTGCTATCCGCGTGCGCGAGAATGAAGCGCAGGGTGAGGCCGTTGGCAGCCAGTTCAGCGAAACGATTAATGGCCTAAGCCCATCACAAGCTCAAAATTTTGCAGCCAGTGTGGCTCAAAGCGAAAGCGGCGGACGGCAGGATGTCATTAACCAATACGGCTACTCAGGACTTTATCAGTTTGGCGCAGCGGCGCTAGCTGATGTGGGATTGATTCGGCGTGACCGTTTTGATGCAGCCGGACGCGGTGTTAAAACCGGCAACGCAGGCCATTTGGATTTTCTACAAAACCCTGATAACTGGACGATTGAGGGTGGACTCGATACGTTTTTGGCTAGTCGTGAGATTCAGGATAAAGCATTTGCAGATTTAACCAACCTGAATATCCAAAGAGGCAGGCGCTCAGGTGCAATTACTGATGATGGCGATGCCGGGCATATTGCCGGTTATGCTAAAGCCGCTCACTTGGTTGGTGCAGGCAATGCCAATCGTTTTGTGTTGGAGGATAAAGACAAGTCGGATGCCAATGGCACGTCAGCGTCACGCTATTATGAGTCAGGCCGTGCAGCAATTAACGCGCCTCAAACGGTAAGGACGGTGATAAGCGATGCTGATGGCAGGCAGCGCAGTGTCACTTATGATGTGGTAGAGGCTTCACAATTGCCTGATGCAGAAACCACTATCGAGCAAATAGACTACCCGCTAGTCAATGGCAGTGCTGCCACATTTGAGCAGGGTGCGCCTGTACTTTCAGGCGGTGAAGTTGTGGCAGGCTCAAACCGTGCAGCCGGGATTAAGCAGGCTTACGCTCAAGATCAGGCCGGGGATTACCGTCAAGCGCTGATTGATGATGCTGAATCATTAGGCTTTAATCGTGATACAGTTGAGAACTTCGATCAACCTGTTTTAATAAGGCGTTTAGATGAAGCAGCTACCACCCAAAGAGATCAACCCGCGACGACAGAAAATCAGGCCGATGCGGACAGTGGGCAAGTTGCTCCGGTCAATGAGCAAAGAGGATTGGGCGGCATTGATAGCGGGGATAATCTTGTTGTTAGTGGTTCTGGTGACACCACCACTGTTGATAGGGGTGACGGTAGTATTAGTGCCTTATCTGGTGTGGGCATTAATAGCGCTGGTGGCGGCTCCGGTTCTAATAATCCGCCACCCGGAGGGGATGACGCGGGCTTTGCTTCAGGTGACAATCAAGGCGGGCAAGATCGCACTCTCTTGGATGAGTCGCTTGAGCGACGTGTGGCAGAAGTGGAGACACCCAACACCCAAGAAAGAATACAAAGTGCGTTCAAAAACATCAAAGACTGGCTTGTAAGAAAAACCGCAAGCCCTACTTTCCTGTTTGGCACAGATGCTGTTGCTTATGCTGAGCAACTTAACTCTGTTTATGATTCGATTCGCCATGAAACATCTGTGGCTGTTGATGAGCTGCAAAAGGCAGAAAAGCTACGGTATTCGGGGTTTGGCGTAACTCAGAAAGTGGCTGATGACCGCTATCGCTATTTAACTTCAGGCAACCCAGAAGAAAAAGCAGCCATTGAATTATTCCCTGAAGAAAAAGTGGTGCTTGATGGGATGCGCCAAAAGATTGATGAGCTTAGCCAAGAGTTCATGGATGTTATTATTACCGATATTGCTATTGATTACGGCGTTGATGTTAATTCAGATCAGTTTACCTCTGATGCGTTTCTGGAAAGCTTTGAAAATTATGTGCGCGTTCACAATGTTAAAGCTGAAGATTACAAGCGTCTTAAAACAGCCATTGATGCAGCCCGCAATATTAAAAACAATATCGGCTCTTACCTGACAAGAACCTACGCATCCAGCACACACCCCGACGCTTGGAACCGTCTTGTTTTGAATAGTGATGCACCGCACTTCAAAAATATACGCCAAAACGCTGCGCCATTTTTTATTGCTGAAGCACGCAAGCAACTGCCTAATGAAAGCAACGATGCCATTATCAATCGTTCAAAAGAGCTTATGCGTATTTTTGTTGAGTCGCTTTCCGATAACCGGCAGGTAGGTACGTCTGAAGGCGTGTTATTAGAGCGCAGTCAGCTACTTGAGAATAAGCCTGAGTTACGGGCATTGTTGGGCGAGCACACCGATATTGAATCGGCTTACACTAACGCCATTCACCGTATGCGTAAGACGTTGGCTATGAAACAGTTCTACCAAAACATCAATCAAGTCATGCGTGAGCGTGGCACGGTGTTTGTACCTGAAGAAGAAAGCACTTCTGATTTGAGGCGCATTAATGTGACTCGCGGGCGGATTGTTAAGAACCCATTTTATGGGCTTTACACTGACCCGGCCACTGCTGAATTTATTGAGCGGGCAACCGATGACAGAAACATAACGCCATTAGTCGAAAGCATGATGATGCTCAATGGGATATGGAGCATGTCGCACACGGTAGGTTCTGCGCCAACAGCAGTAGCTAATGTGCTTTCTACTATCCCTGTGTTGTTATCCACACTGTCAAATGGCAAGTCCATTGCCAATACATTTAGGGCAATTAATTACACGTTCAAGCTGGATGCTGAAACACCCTCTGAAACGATTAATAATGCGCTTGGACTTGATGGCGATTCGCAGGATGCTTCAGGTTATCAGGGAACATTTCAGAGAACTTATGGGTTTTCTCCTAAAGAAATGTATGACTTTGCGCTAAAGAATCAATTAACTTCTGGCGGTGCATTAGGCGGTGAAACTGAAAAATATATTCAGGAAGGCGGATTGGATGCACTAGGCAGGCGTTTTGGCGCTTGGCTTAACGAAAACGGGGTGCCTGAGCCTTTGACTGGTGGGCTGGGTAATGCAGCGAGCAAGACACTTAGCTTTGCACAGGGCTTTTATAATGTGGGCGATTCTATTCCTAAGCTATCTATCTTCTTTAATGAGACTGAGCGGCTCAATAATCTGAATCAGAAATATGGCGATAACGTCATTAAACGAGAAGATATCCTATCTGCGGCTGCTAATCTCGCAAAGCAACAAGCACCACAATATGCGCGTATTCCTGAAGTGGTGGATGCCATAAGACGCTTTCCGTTTCTCGGCCAGTTTGTCGCATTCGTATCCCAGATGTATCAGACGCAATACAATCAGGCGCGTATTAATATGGCGATGATGCGCCCTGAAGAAAATGCAGTTTTTTTAAAAGAACACATGAAAATCAATGTGGATGCTTTTGACCAGCCCGCAGCCACACGCTTTAACGAAAACAATCCACCAAGATTAGAGGGCACCAGAGCTGAACGCTTAAAAGAGCAAATGGTTAGCGAGCTAAATGAGCGCGGCAGGCAGAAAGCAGCCGCGCAATTAGCCACACTAGCGTTTTACACAACTGCTATGGGTGCTGTTATATCCGCAGCTTACGGCATATTTGGCGAAAGCAATGACCTGGGCGAAGAAGAGTTGGAGGCCATTGGGCAGTTGATGCCTGATTATTACCGTTTTATTGATAAGCAGTATGTTGGACGCGATGAAGAAGGCAGGCCGAAGTTTATTAACACCTCGCGCTTGGATATGTATGGTGGCATTACGGACTCACTCAAAATACCGGCAGCTTATGCCAATGGTGAGTTTTCAGGGACAGCCTCAGATGCTGCATTAACGTTTATTGATTCTATATTCTCACCATTTTATGAGCCTACGTTTTTGTCCCGAACCATAGCCGCTGGCGTGACAAACCGTGACAGCTACGACAGGGCAATTATTGTCAGTGAGGACGGGCTAATTGAAAACGCAGGCAACGTGGTTTCCTACCTGCTTAAAGAGTTATTTGAAAACGGCTCTACCCGTGGCATTCAGGAAATATACAAAGACTTATTTGCAGAGGGTGAACTTAATAAACGCACCGGCAATGAGTATGACCTAGCGAATGCACAAAAGACATTTTTAGGTACAGGCGAAATCACATTTGACGCTAAACGCCAGGCATTATTCTGGATGTACCGACTTAAAGGCGAAGAACGCGAATTACGCTCGCGCTTAAACGGCAGGCTCAAGTCATTGAATACTATTAATGAAGATGAAATGAAAAGCCTGATGGCCGGTGCGCGGGATTATCATCACAAGCTTTACAATAACATGCGGCTCAAGATTTCGGCGGCACAGTCTTTAGGTATCAGCATGGAAGAACTAAAAGATGCAGCCAAGATAGCAGGCGTTTCAGAGTCTGATTTTGACAACTACCTATCGCAAGATAAAAACCCGCCATTTATGATGAAACGGATTGGCGAGAAGTCGATTGATGGCGTTAACTTCAGGCAGTTGTCCGAAAACGCAAAACGCAACTTTGCAGCTAATTACGACAATGCGCGACAAGTTTTGAACAGCCTGCCTGCTTATTGAAAGCTGTTGCAAACAGACATCCAATAAAACTACTGCATTATGATAACGGCATGATTAGTCATGTTGGATTTCACGGTGAATGATTTTGTAATGCAGGACAGTTGCGGCGGCTGCGAAGACTGCACTTTCAATAATATGCCGCCTCAATTTAAACCGGGTGAAATTATTGCCCATCCGGCCTGTCGTTGTTACAAAGACAAAGTTTTTTTTACACGCAAAAATGTCGATGTCAGCCTGACATTTCCCGACTCTGAATATTTCCATGAGGGCATGGATTTCTGTGCGCTCAATGCGTTTGGCGGTATTGATTGCGATGGCAATCCAATCAATAAGCTAACTCGTCCTATTCAGACTTGCGACTACAAGCATTGCGGAAAGCTTGATGCTTCTACTCCGGTAATGCGCGAAGTATTCACACAAGATCCGGGCATTTTCTTTGATCGTGAGCTAATCACCATACCCGTCACTTCATTCGGTGCGCCTGCTGATGCCTGCTTCGTCACGATGGGTATTGAGGCACGTGCAGCATTAGCGCTTTTTCAGGGTAATGTCGATTACGACAACCTAACAAGCCGTGTGCAGATTGAGCCGGTTGAGCGTGGCGGGCAAATCATACAAGCCGGTGTTGGCCGGTTTGGTGGCCCGGTTGTAGATGAGGGTACGGTGCGCGGTTCTGAGATTGACAGTAACGACATCGTGTTTCAAGTCGTGGATGGCAATATTCAGTTTTATTTATCAATGGCCTCAAGTGTCGAGGTCGCAGGTGGTGCATTTACTAATGTGCAAACTGACACCCCGGCCAATGGTGTGATTCAGGCGTTTTTTGATATGAGAGCGATTAAATGGGAGCGGTGCTAATGGACAAGGGTTGCGGATACGTTAAAAAGACAGTGCTTCTTAATGCGGATGGCGAGCCTGCTTTGGATTTTCGTGGCAGGCGCATGTACGACCATAAGATTTACAGGCTGAAAGTAGACTCCCCGAAATCCGGCATTGGTGAAGACCCTAAAGAATGGGCGAAGTGTGAGCCTAGTGATTTTTCCCGCACTATGAGTTAAGCATAATGAATATTGATTTAACCGGCCAGTGCCAAGTCATCAACCCTGATCCTGAATTAGACGTTACCCAGTACGTTCACTTTGAACGCATTGGCAACGATCAATTGCAAGTCACTTTGTCAGAAGACCCGCCAAAACTCAGTGCAAATGACTGCTGCGAAAATAGCGCAATCCCCTACATTGTTGTGCCTGGCGTTGCCGATTGCGCCGATGATACGCTAACGGGCGAGATAAACCCGTCGAGCTTTAAACTGTTTGAGCGCGGCGAAGAAGTGACGGATTGCGGTGTGCGTAAAATTAACGTGCCGCTCAGTGTAACGCTTATCCCTAAAGCTGAATCATTGTGTGACCCATGCGCAGCCATTCAAGACGCTGCAGATAGGATTGTTGCTGCGATCACGACTGAGGGCGACGAGACCCAAGCTGCTTTAGCCGCACTTCAGACTACGATTGACGATGGCGTTGATGTGTCTGTTGTTGATTTAGGCGAAACGGCTGAGACACAGTTAAAAGCACTGATCCAAGCCGCACTTGAGGCCGTTGAACCACTACAGGTCGAAATTGCAGGCGACACCACCGCTTTGCAAAACACGCTACAAGCGGCGCTTCAATGGACTGCTGATAATCTGCAGTTTGAAGTGATTGCCACGCAGGACGGCACATGGACAGTTGATCTTTCAGCGGCAGCAATCACTGCTATTCAGGGTGCATTTGAAGCTGCCTTGGGTAACGCATCCCCGCTCGATGTCAACATTAACAATACGGGTGCTATCACAGTCACGCTGGATCAGGCATCCATTGACGCACTGGATGGTCAGACCGTTGAAATTCTGGGCCAGCCGATTCAGGTTGAGTTGTCCGGCACGAATACCGTCACGATTGACCCGGCATCAGTCACAGCTATCGCACAAGCTATTGCCGGTGAAACATTAACTGTAGATATTGCCACCAACCCGGTCACTATTACCGGCACGGTTGAAGTCTCAAATCTTAACGAAATCACCGACTGGTTTGCTGCAAATGACCTGAGCATTGACGACGCGGCAATTATAGCGGCCATCAATGCAGTTAATACCACATTACAGGCGGTAGAAAGCGCAACTCTTGGCGGCACAACAAGCATCGTTACCAGCCATACTGTACCAGCAGGCTTGCGTGCATTTAC
>JAOXNJ010191449.1:0-10042 GCA_028566655.1 Metis holothuriae
AATTTCTTTCCAAGGTCAAAATCGCGGCATTGCTACTTTTTTAACACTTGCGGCGAAAGTGACCAAAAGTTGCTTATTAGAATTAGGCTAAGAAAGCTAAATAATCACTTTTAGAGCGATATTACTTTTTGCATACAGTGTCTTCGCGTCACTCTTAATTATAAGACACGCGCGTGTAGATTCAAAGTATTTTCTAAGCACAAAAACGGCGAGAGACTTACTCTATCGCGGCGCGTGAAAACACCGGACACGGCCGTTGAGTTGCTTACCTCCATGAGATGCGCGCGCCTTTCTTCCGAAATTGCAGGGTCGACATGCGCTGACATAGCGATCATCCCTCCCGCAAAACAGGTTAAATGCGCCATAACGGGCTGCGTTCTGCTCGACTTGTACTCGCCGATGTAGGTTAATCCGCTGTTGGAGCGCCTAGAAAAAAAAAATCAGATTGAGTTCAACTCACGCTCAATTGAAAGGCGGCAAAATGTTAAGCTAAAAAATTCTTGCGGCGGGCGGCACTCCCGAAAAATTGCCACCATCGTGAACTGCTTGCATTTTTCGGCAGATATGTAGGTAACCGCTAGCGGAAAACGGGATTTCTTGGCGTGGCATTGTTCCGAGAGCAATTTTTAAAAATAAAATTGACCTTGGCCTAAAGAGAACAAACTTTATTGCTCATAAACCCATCTTGAAGAAGTAACTTGACCATCTAAGAGAGTGATACGGTATCTGAGCCGGAGCTCGTTGCAATATCGCCCGTCATATCATTCTATCAGTTCCCGAAATCTCTACTTCGCAGTTCTGCCATTTCGCGGACCAATTAACGCCGCGTTTTACTTATAAATATTCGTTGAACTGATAGAATGATGTGATTCTTGATATTGCAACAAGCCCCGCCTTAGCGACCGTATCTCGTTCTCTTAGAAGGTCTAGTTGCATCGCCAAGATCGGACCCTCCCCCTTTGATGATTATTTACTAACTTAAAAGCTAAAATAACACTTGTTGAAACGAAGCGAGCTGGCAATCGAGGGCCTACAGGTTCTATGCAATTTGACCGTCTTAATATTTTACAAAAATACACGGAGCTAGGCGTAGTCTCGTCTTGAGAGTGCCCAGATGGCTGCTATAAAAGTATTCTAAATTGCTGGAAATCTATTAGCCTGTTTGAGTACATTTCAGAAAAACATAAAAAACATGTGTTTTATTATTTTCAGAACTTATGATTCTGATAAAACGAACATGAGCATAATTCCAGTAAAATCTTGTCAATTTAAATAAACTAACCACGAGACAGTAAACTATGACCGAGTTTTACAAATCGACGTGGGGCAAATTTGTTACAGGAGAAATATTCTATTGCACGTTAAACGAAAGGGTTGACCCCTTCGAGGGCCAGCTAACTTACTTGATGAGATTGGCTTCGATTCCTTCGTACGCGTCCCAGTACATTTCCAGGGCGGTTTTGTCCGACTTGTTGGTGTAAGCGTACGTCTAAGTAAACAGTGCTCAACTGTGTTTATTTTTTCATTATTCCATTTTGAATATTCTAATTACGGACACCTGGGCCGACGCCTATTTGAATTTAAACAAACGACGCTCGAGGTGGTCAAAAAGTGTTTATCGTCGTCAATTTTTGTGAACGTATTGACTATCTACGATCTTGCAGATCCTATCATAATGCTCCAACTTTTTGTATTGTACATCCCCAAACGCGGCACGGGGGAAGCATTCGTGCCAACGAATATCTTATCATTAAATCGGCCGATTTTAAGGGGATGAGTGATGAATTTGAGCTAAACAAATCGTTTGAATCTAGCCTTAGAAGCTGACCGATAACACGCGAGATTAAGTGCTGTTAAATTGTTCGCTCAGCCATTTTAAAAATTCGTTCAAGACAGAAAATCCTGCGTGTCTTCCTGTAGACAGGATGCCGCGACCAGTACTACAGCTTGAGCCTTTCCTTCAAGAGATATTCGTAGAACGAGTCGCCAAGCGCACCAACGGAGACGAGTTTCTGACCCCACTGCTTGGTGCTCGGGTGAATGTAGACCGGGTACAGCTTGTCGTGATCTCGCGGCGTGTTTTGGAGAACGTCGCGCACGGTCGTCACTTTCTGCAGGTACGAAGGATCGCCAAAGTGCTCAGTGAGCTCCGAGAATTCTAGATGCAAAGTGCCGATCTCTGCCAAAATGGAGCACCCCTGCGAGAGATTCTTTCGGACGTCGTTAGCCGTTTCCCCTCTAAAACCACGATTGCCGCCGAATTCCTCTTCAACTTAACCTTCCCGGGTCAAAACAACACTTCCGCCACCCAAAATAAAGTGACGCTATAATTAGCCCGGCTCCGTTTATTCTGGAGCTCTAAGAAGACACATACTTGTTACCAAAGTGTCCCTATTCATGGCTCTACTTAAATCTACAATCGAAATTCAGTAGCTCTTTAAATTCATTAATCTCTTTCCTTCGAGGCCCAGTTCCAATTTTTCGTACGGCCGGATGTTGGATTCACCATCGCCATCGGGATACCCCTGAAGTTAAAATAAATGAAAAATTCCCCTTTGAGCTCTTTAAACTAATCCAATTTCGAGCGGGAAATTCCACACGTCGAAGATGCGTATTTTGCTCCTTCGTTTACAAATCGAAGACGTGTTCCTACTGCTAGTGACAGAACTCATTATGCATTCCGGCGGGGCTCGGCTGAAAATTACACTCGAGTACATCAAGTCACGATGACCAAGTACGCTGTATCTCGTCGACGAAATATAATCTTTGAAGCAGACGCAAGAACAAAATTTTACGGGCCAATATTAAAATTACTTTCTTGTGAAAGACATTTGATGTGGTCCATAAAACATAGAAGGCATTCTGCACCTAACTATCCCGGTATTTTAGGAATTCTTGCGTTCTATTTCTCATAGATGCCTTGCGGAAGTAGGCTTACATTATAAAAGGGAGCATGACGAGCCCTGTATTTATTCAATAAGGGGGACAAATGACCCGTCATCAAACGTAGAGCCGTCCGGAGTCAGGACCTGATATTCAAAATATTTGATTCACTTACGATGGCGTGTCGAAAGCGCCTTCCAAAAGATCTGCCACGTACTTTGCTTTCTCATAAAAAACCTATTTTCAGGCTCGAACTTGAAAAACTTAAAATTATAGAAAACTGGAAAAGCTTTGAACTTGAAAATGGAGCCGATCCTGTTCGCCGGAAAGCGTTCCAGCCGCGAGAAAGCCGGCCACAAAGCGGATGACTGTTTCAAAAACAGAAACGTCAGTCTTTGAGTTGAAGAAGAAGCTTTTCTCGATCCATTCTTTGGCCTCGTTGAACTCGTCCATCATTCCCATAATGTAGAGCGTATCCAGCGCGTCGACAATTGTTGCGCCCGTTTTGCCATTTCCGAAAATTCCGGCCGAGTGGCCTTTTCCGGAAATGGGACGCACCTCGTTTTCGCTCCATGCCTTCTTTTTGTAGCCTTGCCAGGCGTGATTCATCATTTCTTTGACTGAAAGGAAACATTGACGCAACTGCTAACGTAGCTATTTATTATTTTGAAAAATATAAAAAGAAAGGGTTTCAACTTTGTAAAACTGTTCAAATGTCTGTTTCAACGGAAAACAAGCTTTTCAGCCCTTTTTGAACACGCGATTTGCCAGCGTATTAATCGACTTAAGCGTTTCTGAAGAGCTTGTCGGTCGAACACGTTTACTTATCATGCGTAAATTTACATAGAAATGAATATCTGAGAAGAGATTCCTCTTCGGCCCTTTTCCGTACACCAGTTTGCTTTGGCAAGCTGTTATTTTCAACAATTGTCATCAAGAATTAACCCTTACTTGGGAAGCCCACCAATTGTTTGTTTGAAATTGAAATGACTCCTCCCGTAAAGTATTGAATATTTTTACCCAAATTCACTTCGCTTATTTTCCTCGCAAAGGCTACCACGCACAGCCGCGAAAACTAACAGTTACTAACTTCTAAGCGCGAAACTACTGGTTATGTCAGATCTGTCGATAAAAACGCAGCGTGCGAATGTTTCTTCCGTAATAGCTAGCCTTCTTGTTATCACTGACTTACCACCACGAGTCCGCCTTCCAAACGTGCGCAGCTTTTTCAAAAAAAAAATGGAACCAGCATTTATTTATGCAAGTGACCACTAGTGCCGGATAAAACTCTGCCGGCTTTGCTTACACGGGGAGTTTTCATGGGGGCATTTTCACGTAACATCAGGACTGAAACAGTCACTAAAACGCGGCTTAAAATAATCACTTGTTCGAACCATTTTGTTAGAAGCCGTCGAAAGAGTTAGCTCTCACATTTATATAATAGCGACGAGAATTACAACAGTACTAAGAGGGTGTCCAAGAGACGTGAACATTGTTTAGTGTGACAGGAGGTGAGCTTCACTTCAATAAACGAATAATACATTTTACTTGCGAAATAAAGAAAGTTATGCCGTATGCTCATTTTCTCTTGAACACCCTTTTTTTACGAAAAAGGGTTTAACTTTCAAGTCGCAGGTCTTGCGATTTTCCGGAGTTTAAATAAATCCGTTGTTTAGTTCTCATTTTCGTGAAACAAATCTCAGCCGAGCTACGATTACGCTAGCTTAAAACACTCACTAAAACGTGGCACCTTATAAATATTGAAAAATTAGCATGCTTATATGCAAATACAAAAAGATCATTGCGAACTTCCGTACCTTTATTTCGTCTGGCAAGGACTTCTGGATCTGAAGGAGTTCCTCTTGTATAATCATATGCTCCCTTTTGTTGTTTTGGTTTGTCATCTGGCGCGGCCAGCACAAGTTTTTCGCCGTCATCTTTTTTGTCGTCCTTTGCGACTGTGATGCTTTCATCGCCAAGCTCGAGCTCAAGATGCGCGTGCATGTCTTCCAGCATTTTTAAATACTCCAAAATTTTCTCGCGGCACTCCGGATCACGCTGGTTATCGCAGCTACTTCCTCGAGCCTAATTCGAGTAAATTAAAGTAAAAAAAAAGGGTCGAACCTTTTTCATTAGCTCCTCCAAATCGCGCTCAAGGTTGTTTGTTTCTGATATTTTGTCATTTCTTTCACTTGCGTTAGCTTTATGGCTGCGCCTGAGATCTTTTAAATACTAACCTAATTTGGTTAGCTTACTTTTTCAATTCTGGCATTTCAATCATCGCCGATGTGTGATACAGTAAAATACCAAGAAGGGCAAAAGCGGCAAGCAGCTTCAAGCGCTTGCCTCTGAAAAACCATCCGATCATTCGCCCTTCTAAACAGTCCAAAATTCACTCCAAAAGTAAAAAATCTCAATCTACGAGTCGTCCTCGGATGCATTATCATTAAGATATTGTCCAAGCAAGTCTGTCGTGCCACGTGACGACTGCTCTAGAATACGGACGAGCTCGGAACTGCCAGAATTCTCGAGCATAGACACTAATGTTTGTGCTGGCGATGACATTAATCCGAGCACTTCTCCAAGCTCTTTTTCGTGCGACAGTTTCGTCCACTCCAGAATGCCGCGCGCGGTATAACACTCGTCGTCAATAACGCCGCCTAAAATCAAAGTTTAACTCTTGACGGGAAAGTAACCAATAAGTTGTTCATCGGCTTTAAAATCACTTACCCATTAAAACCATATACGGATGATTATCAACTGCCGTCAGAACTTTTTTAAGATTTTCTTTGTCACTTTTCGTTACAAAAAAGAGATTGCTTTCTTCCCCTTCTTCCGCACCGAGAAGTACTTGCTGGATCGGCTTCAAATCTGGCCGTTTCGTGTTGATGAGACAGTGGACGATATGATCCGGGAATTTGACGATATTTGCTCCACTCTTCATGAACTTGAATTTCTCGTCGTAATAAATATGATCTTCCATCGTGTCTCCAGGATCGCCAGCCATCAATACAAGCCCAAGAAAACCGGCTCGGGTGGATTCGAAGGCTTCTTCACACTTTCGCAAAAGAACGTTGTCGGGACCGTACACTTCTGTTGCCTCAATTGCTTCTCCGAGTTTGTGATTTTCTTCCAAATGCCGCGTAGAATATGGATGCTGCATTTCGGCCTCGTAGTCTTAAATAAATGATAAGCAAAAATCCTTCCCGGAATACAATCGTCACAATTGTTAAAGCCACAGTGCTGCATTTAATCACTTTTTATGTCAGAAAAACGTCCGGTAAAGATCTCATACGCCTCTTAAGGTCTTTTAGGTACCTGGGAAGCGGTGCTCGGTGGGATAATGAGGCTGAGTGATTTCATTCAGCAACACTTCTTCTTTGTGAAGCATGTAGAGTTGACGCTGGCGCTGGTTTTTCCGTCGTATTGGGTATTTACGCGGGTGCGCTGTTCGCATATCCTATAATTTTCATCTTCGACGTAATAATTTTGATTTACAGGGGGTTTGAACCGCTTACGACTTGACAATCAAAAATGAGCAAAAATGAAAAGATCGAAGCGAAGCTAGAAGCGTAAGGCTTCGCCTCAAAAGAGCATTAGAGCATTGCTTCACACTTTTAGTTTAAAGAGTAAAGTTTCGGCATTAGATATCACTTGAAGATGTTTGGTTCGCTGGAACGTCGTGGTTTTTAGTGAACGACGTAACGTCAATTTTATGTCAGTGAAAAGCCGCCAGTTTTCAAACTTACATGTGACGAGTCGACCTGATAGTTTCTTGCGCTAGTTTGCAGCGCGTTTGGAACCGACCTCCGAATGCCGAGCCGATACATGCTAGAACGAGTTAACGTCTGTTAAAGGCAATATTATTGTTTCATCGCCAATAGAATTAATCTGTAGCTATCGGCAGAAAGTGTTTGCTTAAGCGTTTTGCCGTGGCTGTCAGTAATCGATAAAATGTCGGAAATGTCGAGAGAGTTTTTGACAGCATAACGTAGCTTCATAAGGTTCGCTGACGGACTAAACTGAAACCGCTCAATTAAAGTCAATAAGCCTTTTTTGTTCGTCAAAGCCCGAACTATTTTTTAGAACTTTAAAAGTTCTTTGATTGATTCTCTTAAGTAACGGGCAATGAAATTTAGTCAATGCGATTTTGCGGATAAACTTTTTGAACGCAAAATTATACTCTTTTATTTTTATTCGATTATCCCGGCGTAGACCACGGTGCCTAAACACCTTGTTTTGCTTGACGAGATTTCTTTCGAATCATTACCGACTTAAATTATTTCGGCAGAAGCTCGTAAATGATAGTTTGGTAATTTGACGTTCCAAAGAATGCTAACCCATGGTGTGACAGTTGTGTTTATAGTACAACTATTCTTTATAAATACAAGTTAATAACACATGTCATAACGAGCTTATATGCAAAAGCAATTTTAAAGAACCGTTTTAAAATCGATAGCGAACCGTGCCAATTCTGCAATTTGAAGTTCTTCCACTCTTTTATCTGCGTGTTTTGCCGCGTGAAAAACAGTTCCAACAGTTTTTTCCATTTTGTCGAATCTAACAACCTCACTGTCGTTGTTATGGTTTGGGGATAGAAGAATCCTTGTTGAATAAAATGAGCCAGCTAATAGAGAGTCGACTAAAGCAGTATGGCCGTTTGCATCTTTTTGGTTTATATTAATTTTCGACTGTTTGACGACTTCAAGTGATTTTGGGAGTTCTTTAATTGCAAGAAGATGAAGCAGGCTTTTTTCGTATTTATTCGTTATTTCGAGGTCCGCTTTTCGGTCAACTGCGCATTTTAAAAATCGCAAAAACTGGCCGTCAGTCTGATTTGGGACGAGCGAAGCTTCCATCAAGGGCGTGTTGCCAAACTTGTTCTGCGCGTTTATTTCTCCGCCGGCAGATAAGAGCTGCTCGAAGGCAGCAATATCGCTGACACAAGCTGCAATGTGCAGAGCGGTCATTCCTTCGTTCGTGCTTGCTCCAACTTCTGCTTTATTTTCTAACAAGATTTGAGCATTTTCGTGGCATTTGGAAGCAACAGCGCGTATAAGAGCCGTAGCCCCTAAATAATTATATAAACAAAATATTTTTTGAAATATATTTGCACATATTTTGAATGTCTCTCACGGTAATATTTCATTCGAATTTCTAACAGAATCTGTAATCCTAGCGACTGAATTTGCCATATTCTACGCGGTTAGGGTTAACGTATTCACCTAGAACATCTTTGGCCTCAATAAGCTCGGAAAAGTGAGTGAGGTATTTCCGAAGTGCGATCGGGTCATTTTGAGTTGCCATGATGTGGAGAATCGTTTCGCCGCTCACGTTTGTGACACTTTTATCGAGATCCGGACGAGATAACAGCAGCTCCAGTGCTTTTGCATTACGACTTATTTCGGGTCAAGTACGCGCGTTTTAAAGTGACAGATTCACGATTAATTTGTCCCTTGCCCAGCCGCGGTTAAAGGAAACTCAATGTCTCCAACGCCGCAATTAACATCACATGAAGAATTCGAAAGAAGCCAGGACGCGAGATCCAGCTTGCCATCAATAATGCTCAAAATCAGCAGCGTTGATTTAGCGTTTGGAGCAATCTTTAACCAGAATCTGACACAACTGTCTTATTTTCTTGCTGTTCACTTACTGTAATAATTCTATTAAGATCAAGTCCTCGCTGAACAAGCTCGGGGAGAATGCGGAGTTGACTTTTGATCGGTAGGACGTACAGTTCCATTATAAGATCGTCTGTTATCCAGCTAGAACCGTTTAACTTGCTGATCAAATAGTTGATCAGTTCTTTTGGTGATGAACTAATTATGCAAGAAAGATTTCTATCAATTGCTAATGCAAATAAAATTTCAATTTAGCGAACTTTCATTTGGTCGGACATCAGCACCATTCCTGTATTTCCGCTCCGGATCGCCAGGGTCATCGCGTTTTCGTTGAAGAATGAATTTCTCTCGAAAAGCTTTTTGTAGACGAGTCCGCCTGTCGTGCTGTCGCGATCGAGTGAATTTCCTGAGGATGAGAGGAGATTCTCTATTCAATTGGATCATTATTTTTTCTCAAGAGTTTATGAGAATCAATTTATTAAACTTATTCTGACCCAAATCAATATGATTTCTCGTCTTGGACAAGTTCCCCTGGCTCGTTGCACCTGGCAGCGTTTGCGTCTTAGCTTAGGTTAACTTTTCTGGTCAAAATATTTGTCGAAAGGGAACTTTTGCTAACCACATCGCAGTTGATAATATCCTACAGCGCCTGCCATCGCCAAACCAGCGGTCGCAAAACGTAATCCGCCGCCTATCACGCGCCCGACACGATTCATCGTTCTAGCAATCTTGAACGCAAAACTCAGTTTTTCAACCCCGGAAAGGTCAACAATTTGAATGGGCGGGAAATCGCAAGTTATCATAATTTGGCAGAATCAGTTTTTGAATGATGTTTTTGGCAAAAGTCCTTCGTTTTCCAGATATCCTTCCAGATAATTCAAAATTTGCATTCTGCTTGAGTCGCGCTGCTCGTCACGCCGCATTTGATAGACACTAGAAATGCAGTAACATGTCACTTGATACAAGTGGGGAAGCGCCGTTTCCAAAGCGGGAAAAATTTTCAGCCGCTTAGAATTCTGGACATGACAACTTACAGCGCTTCAGCCATTCCAACAGCAGTTTCACCGCCCGGTCCAAGTGCCAGCACATCGGCCCCGTTTTCGACAAGGAATTTCGCAGACTTGAAGGCACCGTCGGATATCGCATGATGCAGTCGTGTGTAGCCTTGCGCTGTTCTCATATTCACGTCGAATTTATTCAAGCTTATGAGTTTTTCTTTTATCAAATTCGCTAAATTTGGTACATTTTGAAATATTTTTCAAATTTATCAGAAATCAAATACTGAAAAAACAATTTGCCCATAAACGCACCTTTCCTGAAACCATATTTTCCTGTTTAAGAGCCATTCCAAGTGCATCGACGGAATCTCCAGCAGTTGCCAACAAGTTAATGTCTTTTTGCGCAAGAAGCCAGTTCAGCATGTCTCTCGAGTCCGTCCACGCTGCCAGATGAAGAGGAGTTAAATTTTTAAAGTAACTAAAGAAAGAAAATAATTCTAGTTTTACGTATATTTTTAGAGTGCTTACTTCAAGTTGAGT
>JAOXNJ010191471.1:0-10038 GCA_028566655.1 Metis holothuriae
TGTATTGTGCAGTCAGTGCCATCATTATAGGAGCAAAGCAACTTTTCCCCGGGCAATGCCGGGTACTACTGCTAGTTAGGAGTTAAAGTAAACATAGCAGGAGCCTCATTAGGAGGCTACGTAGGCTGTTGCCTTCCGTGACGTCATCGCGTGCTTATAGTATTCGTGATGGTTCAACCTAATTTATAATAATAACCTTGGTTCCCAGCAACGGGCAACGGCGGTTCTTCTCGTTGTTGTCGACGTTGGTCTTGTAGAATTTGGTGCTGTAGAGGTTGTGGACGATGCCGGTGATGGCGTCGAAGTCGTCGTTGTCGCCGCGGCTGTCGAAGCTGAGCTCGATGTTCAGCGAGATGCAGGAGAAGTCGGACACGTCCATGGCGCAATGGTTGTCGCGGCTGCACAAGGCGCACGAGTGGTTCGAGAAGCACGGCCACGCCGACGCCTTCCTGGAGGCCTTCGTGCGCAACATGTGCGTGGCCCTGATCGCCAAGGAGAGGAACGAGTTCGTGCAGCGCATCCTCGAGGTCGCGGCCAGCTTCGCCGCCAGCTTCGTCGTCAAGGACAAGGACGGCGACAACAACGAGGCCGAGGCGCCGCACCCCTTCTTTGCTGGATTGCTCGACTGGCTCCTCGATCACCACGAGGTCTTTCGCAGTCGAATTTAACGTCTAAATTGCAACTTTTCACGAAAATCTGCACATTTTCAATGTTCTTTACATAAAGTATCCGCTTCTAAATATTTTGGTAGGCAAGGTCGAGCAATGCCAGACTGTCCATTTGCCACATGATCAATCGCTTGCTGATGAACCTGGGTGAGGAGGCGTGTTTGGACGACGAGCTCTACGTCAAGATTCACGACTCCATGCTCGTCCGCATCAAGGACAGAGTGGCCGATATCAGGTGTCAGGCCGTGCTTGCGCTCACTAGATTGCAGGTGGGATTTATTGACAAATCTTCATTCTTGTATGTTAATACTATGGTCAAAGTCTTTGATTGTGTTGGTCGGTTTGATCGCAGGATCCGAGGGACAAGGATTGCCCTGTGTTGAAGGCGTTCCTCTTCCACTTGTCCAAGGACTCGAGCGCGGCCGTGCGTCAAGGCATTTTGCGCACAATCGGCGCCTCCAAGCTCACATTACCGCACGTGCTGCGTCGTTTGGCCGACGTGGACGAGAAGGTGCGCAAGACTGCCTTCTCCTTCATCGGGGAGAAGGTCCACATCAAGTCGCTGACAATTGCCCAACGAGAGCATATTTTACGCAGGGGCTTCGACGATCGAAGCGATGCCGTCAACGCTGTCGTCCAGCGAGAAATCAGTTAGTTTGAAGCCTCAAATTGCTCAAAGTAATTGGAAAAAATCCAATTAGAAATGTCTCATTTTCTCTTTTGTGTTTTTTTTAGTTCCCACTTGGTTGCGTTTGTGCAACGGAAGCATTGTGGAACTCCTGTATGCATTGGACGTGGGGAGTGCGAGCGATAAGAAGATAGCTGGAAAAGTGCTTTCGGTGTTATTTAAGGGCGTGCCCTACAAAGAACTGCTGGAGAGTTTTCACTTCTTGGACAATCACAAGCTCATCCCCTTTGCCAAACTGACGTCAGAGACAGCAATTTACTGGAAGTCGCTGGCGTTTTATCTTCAACACGAGGATAATGCTGATGCTAATGAATGCCTTGATCAGCTTTTCCCTGAGCTAACTACTTTTTGCAAGTACCTTCAACACTTCATGCTTGAATTAGATCACAGTAAGGTTGGCAACCAAAATGGCACTGAAGAGGAAGAAGAAAGCGACGATGTTACCTGGCGATTTGTGTCCAAGCAGCTCATTGACATGATAGCTCTATTTGACCTTGCCGATGAGGTAAATATTGAATGCTTCCCGTTTTTTGCAATAATCTATTGAACAACTCCTAATCTTGAGTTAAATCATTAAGGTTGGTCGAACGAACTTAGGCCTTCTTTGCCGTACCTTGTTGGCTTCTCCACGTATTACGGCAGAGTTCGTAGAGCCATTGGTCACGATCTTCTCGAGCATTCGTATTAATACTAAACAACGGCTCACAGAAATGGCCGAAATCATATCGGATCTCAGAGAACCTCTAAGAGAGCAAATGGAGGAGCTTCAGGAACAACAAGAGCAGCAAACCAGCGGGTTTACTAAAGCACAAATGGAGAAGAGAGAAGAAGAAGAGAGAGCCAAAAAGGTAGGAGTGAAATAGTGCAACATAACTCGTTCTAAAATTTGTCAAAACAACAATTGCTACCAAATTCTTTGTTGCCAGGTGGAAGTGGCAAAGGTTCGAGTGGCCTTAAATGTAAAGGATTCCGAACTCCAACAGGCAGTGGATAAGAAAAATTTTGCTGCTGCCCAAACACTGCAGCTTGAACTTGAAAATTTAAAGGCGGAGTTACAAGCTAAACAAGCAGAGTTGGAGCAGTTTTCCTTGCCTTATCCGGCTGCGAGAGAAGAAGCTCCTCAGCAGACTTCCCAGCAAGATACTCAACCTTCGCAAAAGTCCATTGATCCCGAGATATCGTTGAAGTGCCTTCGCATAATATACTATACCATGCAGGACCCGAAAATCAAAAGTCTTGATCCAACGCTGGTAACGTTGGTTGAGGAGTTCATTTTACCCACATTTGGGGACGTAAACTCTGCCGTGAGGAATGCCGCTATTGATGCCCTTGTCGTATGTGCTCTGCGCAGCATAGACTTGGCCAAGAGACAGTTGTTTCTTCTGCTTCAGGTCCGTATTGTTCAGCTCTTTGTTTAAGGAAAAGAATGGAATATTTTCAATGTCATTTTCGTTATACAGGTGGCCTACTTAGATGACACTGAGGTACGATTGACGGCTTGGTCGGGTGTCAACGATCTCCTCATGTGGCACGGATTGCCTGCTTTTATGTCACAAGAGGATAATGGGAACGAAGACGGTGGCGAGGATAGAGCAAACCCTTCGCCACAGGTAAGTCTGTTTTTAGATATTTCTATTTATTGATTCCTTTTTCCAGTTTTCTATCTAACCACTAAAAAGTTTCTCAATCTGTCGCTTTGGTTGTGTAGGTGCATCCATTAACGCAGACAGATTTGAACCGCGATGGGGGCGAGTCGGTGGTGGCCTTGTTTGTCAACATGCTGGCTTCAGAAGAAGAAGAGGTTGTGGCTAAAGTTGCCGAATGTCTCTGCAAATTACTCATGATTGGAGCCATTAGTTCGCCCAAGCTACTGCAGCGTCTGATGTTGCTATGGTACAACCCAGTAATGGAAGGCAATAACCGCCTTAGACACATCTTGGGTACCTTTTTCCCGCTGTTTGCATCGCTAAAACGGTCTCATCAAGATTCGCTGGAAGAGGCTTTCCTACCAACTCTGAAAACTATTGCTCAAGCGCCAATGTCGAGCCCACTGAGTCAAATTAACAAAGATGACGTAGCAGCCTTCTTTTTGCACCTTACCAGAGAGGACTTCCTTCAGGCCAAAGAATGCGAAGGTATCAATCTGCATGATGGAATGGCTTTTGCCATAATCAACGAAATTATAGCCCATCCCGATAACGGTCTCAACAAATGCCTCTGCAAAGCTCTGGGAAATCTTCAGGTACTAGCTGCAAATTATTAATTATAATAAATGAAGCAAATTTAATCTAAGACGTGTTCAGTGATTCAAATGATCATCTACTTTCCAACCCATTCTTGCAGCTGACACCTGATGATTCTGTCAAGTTGCGAGAGTTGCATCAGCACTACGAGGAAATGAGAGTTCAGCTTCGAGACCCGCTTCTACGACGCACCTTGGTTAAGTTCGGAAATAATCTTGCTGCGTGGCTAGCACATGCTCCTCAGAGTACAAGCCAAACCAATGAGGTCGAAAACGAAAATACCGCTGAAAATGAGAATCTGGCTAACAATGGTAAAGAGAACGGCATCAATAATGAAAACGAGCAAAACACTCAGAATGGTGCCGACAACATCGATGACAAAAGTGAAGAGGGCTCTGAGAACAGGATTAGTAGTAGCAGCATCGGTAGTAGGAAGAAAACTTTGTTCACAAATTCTCAAGATTCATCACTATTAAATCCTTCGGAGGAGATTGAAAGCGTCTCTTCATCCATTTTGGGCTCAAATATAATAATGCACAACAACGACGAAAGTATTAGCACCCAAAGAGAGAGTAGGGGCGATCAGCGGACTCAAATCCAAGAGACAGACGACGAAGAAGACAATGAAGAAGACAAAGATGGCAACGACGAAAGTAACGAGCCCAATCACACTGACAGTGAAGCCATCAATACCCACGTCGTAGACCAGAAAGTTGTATCGCCGTTAAAAACTTTGCCCAAGGGTGGCAAGAAATCGACAAAGAAGTCCAGACTAGAGGTCGACAGTAATAGCAACAGTAGTCAAGCTTCTTCGGACACAGACTCAGCGGGCGGTAGAACAACGAGATCCAGCACCAATAGGGGCAACAAAAATACTATCACGGTCAGTTAATTACAATAGCGGATTTTAAACTAATTTTACTAACAATACCTAATTGTTTCTTGCATAAAATCATTTATTCGTAGAAAATAAGCAAATGTGATTGAGTGACAAATGGTTGCCTACAGACGAAGAGTTTGGCTGAGCGTGAGGTTGGAGATCGAAGTCGTAAGGCGCGCCGCGTTCTTTCATCCACAGATGAAGACAGCGACAGCAAGAACGACGAGGAGCAGAACAACACGGCAAAAAAGGCTGAAAAAAGCAAGAAGGGTGAGAAACAGGGATCCAATGACACCAATAAGAAAGAACAGACGAAGAAAGGTTCCAAAAGTGTTTCATCTTCCTCCTCTTCGTCGGCGTCAAGTCGTCTTTCTCGACGTCACAAATCTGCATTAAATCTAGGTGACAACGCTAAAGAAGGAGAGAAGGGAAGCCAGGAGCCTAAACGAAGGAGTCAAAGGATTTCCAGAACCTCAAAGTAGAGCTTAGATGGGAAGAGTTAAATCCTTTGGATAATCAGAAGCAAAATTCGGCATGAAATTGCATAGATCACTACTTTTCAAAAAGTTTTAATAATCGCCTCATGTTTCACACTCAAACACATGTGACAACTTTAAATCCACAAGTACCACATGTGTTCCAAATACCAACGCTTTATCGTATGATTCGTATCATCCCTGAGATCTCTCCAAGACACATGTTAACACTTTTTTTGAAGTCCCTTAATGCGCTTTTCCACTCGCAAACCTTCCTCTTTCAGTTGTAGCCAAGCAGAGCCACTCCGAGTTTCTTAATTAAAACTACGTGTCTTCAAATTGCCCGTGGAACAAAGTAGTGATGTTTCGCTGAAAGCTACATTGAAATGAGCTAGTAAATTTTCGACATGGACCCCCCGAGTTTCAAACCAAATTGGTTACTTTCCTCATTGGCCCTCCGTTCTCTCCTCCTCTTCTTGGGAATTCAAATTTTGCAGACTCAACTGCCCTCGCCCTTTTCGTCGGTTCCTATTTTGCTTCAGGTAAAACCAGACCTCCAGGCCTTCGACGACGTCGACGTGAGCAAGGACGGGGACTTTATGGACGACATGAGCGAGGAGCAGATGGAGATGATGTTTGAGCTCTACTACAGAGAGCTACTCGAGCAATTTGCTTGATAGCGTGGAGCACCAATTTAACTGGGTCAAATCTGAACCGCGATATGAAAGTGAAGTGTTCTGCGTGCTTTTGAACCTAGAGCAAAATTGCAATAAACGTGTGAACATGAAAAACTGTTCCTACCTAGAACACCAATGACAAGAATTAGGCTCATTCTCATTAGCTCATTGCCTCGCTCTTGTATTCATCGTCCAACAGAGAAAGCAGCACAAATCACTCTTGGTAGACGCAGATGCCTCTGCCGAAGCTGTGGTAGCACTCCTTGCCGAGGACAATGTCGAAGTCGTCGATGTTCTACCTGAGCCTCCTGGCCTCCCTCTCGGACTCGAGGAGCGTGAGGATGTCACCCTCTCTCACGGGTCCCTTCACGTTCCTGATGATTTGTCTGCCCTCGCCCAGGAACTCCACCTTGACCTGCGTACACTGACCCTGCGAACCCGTGCGGCCCAGCACCTTGAGCACGCGCGCCAACGTCACCTGCTTCGTGTCCATGCTGCACAGCGACAAAGACTACTCCGAACTCTGCAAGACATTAAAAAAAAGTCAACAACGCACTAAAACGAACATATTTTATTACGATCATGTTTAAATTAGGTGCTTAAGTAACTTTAAATGAACTTAAAAAGAGTCTTGAGTACGATTTACCTTCAAATCAGGAGGGTCGCGGCGGAAAAGGAAGGAGAGAGCGTCGAGTTTGTTTACAAACCGCCAAATGTAAACAAACTTGGAGACTTGAAAGTCAGCTGACGTGATCGACAGCTGACAATATCAATTGAAAGCGATTCTTCGTGAATAAAAGTTGGAATGGCAATTTTATTTTGTGCGAAATGACACATTTGAAGGATTATCTCAATGCATTTGGCAGTGTACTTAAAGCTCAACTCCCACTTATTACTATATATTTAATTATACTACTCCCACTAATTATTATAATATAAAAGATGAAATGATAAAAGACAAAGTTATCAAGAACAATCTAGAAAATTCATCATGCACAACCTTTTTAGAATATCTTACAAATGAATTGCCACAGAATTTGCCCATTATTGGCCCCCAATCAAATACTGAGATTGCAGTGCAAAACATTTAATCAATTGATTTGCCGTATGATCTGCCTTCAATGCACTTGGATTACTCAAAGATTGAGCAGCCACTTAAGTGTGAATGGCTGAGCCTCATCGTGGTAGACGACCTCCTCAATTGCGGCCAGACCGACTCCCAACTTGTCCACCTCGTCCCTCAGACCCATCACAATCTCGCTGTCCTTCTTGGCCACATTCGAGGAAGATTTGGTGGATTTAGACGCAATTTGAGACGAATCCTCTATATTGACATCCTCGTTATTGGACTCTTTTCTAAAGGTTCTTTTATTAGTGTTTTGTCGACTCTCCAATCGTTTTCTCATTGCATTGAGCATTCTGAGGCTTTGGAGCCGCACCTCCAACTTGTCCACCTCGGCCATGATGGAGTCCCAGTCCAGGGAGGGTTCCAGCTCCTCCACCTCGTCCGTGTCCTCATCCAACAAGCTGAACGTGGCATCTGCTTCCTCGTCCTCGTCCACCTTATCGACGAAGTTGGTGTTCTCGATGCTGTCGATGTTGACGAGGTTGTCCTCATTGTCGTCGAAGTTGTCGACGTCGAGGATGCTGAGGGCCTGGTCGATGGAGAGCAGCAGATCGCCGGCCTCTCTCGACGCCAACGAGGACGGAGAGGCGAACGACAGGCTCCAGAAGAGCAAAAGAAATCCGATCAAAACGGAATTCTTCATTTTTTTTTAAAAAAAATTGAATTCAATCAAGTGTTCAAGACGTTTTCGGAAAGGTAAATTATGAAGTGATTGTGGAGAGTGTGTAGTTGTTTTTACTACACGAGACTCCGGTGAACGGGAACCGGTTTTGCGAGAATAGGATTGAGTGACGTCATCAGTCAGTCAGCTGTCGCAACTGTCACGTGGTCAATCGCTCTTAAAAAAATGTGTATTCTACAAGAACGAACGGAGAAAAAACTGTACATACCTACATGTTTGAAAAAAGAAAAAAAGAATACTGGAAAACGTTATGACCCTTAGTACCTAGGACCATACTAACGTTCTCCAAAATCGGAGAACCCTAGGGATCCTAACGTTCTCCATCTTTTGGAGAATGCCATTAGATAAGGACTTGTTAGAGGGTAAGGATGGAACACTCATTTTGTACCTGTACTGACTGAGCCCTGTGATTCAACTTTTTACTACAGCCTATGTAATGAATTATAAGCTCTCTTGCTGTTGCTCCTGCTTTTCCTATTGGAAAACTCAAATAATATTAATTGCTATTGTTGACTAGTGCTAAAATTTTGAACAGATGAAATTTCTTCCCAGATTGCAAATAACAATTTTAGACCAAAAATCGCACTCCTAGAAGGAGCAGTTTGGGAAGAATTTTCATTTTTCAGACATTGTAGCACTAGTCAATACAAACAATTCATATTAGAAAGATTTTGCAATAGAAATTGCAGGGGCACGATCACAGGCCTCTAAAGTTTACTACATACATTGTAGTAAAAATTCAGATTTTCAGGCTCACTAAGATAAGTACCTCTGGAACCGTTTTTTTGGCAAGTTTTCCCTCCTCTACTTCTAATAACTCCTTGCATTAGACCACAACGAATGCAAGAATATTCAATATCTCTTTCTCTTCTCACTGGATTGACCAAATCTCTGTAAATGTGGTATGCTTATACTTCAAAGGCTAGAAAGAGTAATGGGCTACTTTATTTTTTGATAGACACCTTAAAGTTACTCAAAAATCAACTTTTAATTTTACTACATAAAACCCTCCAAAACTGAGAGATGCACACTTTGGCAGAATTTTAATTTTCTTTTCTTTGTCATTAGTACAGTAGCAAAAATATTATACATATTGCTCTCCTTTTTGGAAGATCCAACAGCTTCCCCTGCTCAGGATGCCAGGCAGTAGTGGATTGCACAATTTTTGGTGTGTGAGGAAGGGGGAGAGAATGGAGAGTCAAATAATAATGGTCAAGCTTACAGAGTATGGGTCAAATGGTGTCCGGGGGGGTGCTAGGATGATTGCCCTGTTATCCTTTCCCTGCCAGACTTTTTCCCCAACAAAATTTGCCCAAAATCCTTTACAAATCATATTAAAAAATAACCTAACCTAACCTAACCTTTACTTTCAGACATTTTACAACTTTCATTCAAAACAAAAAAAAATTGTACAAAGCATTTTAATTCATGAAGTGGGCAAAATGCCATTGGGGAAAAGTTCAGCAGGCAAATTCCCTTGGGCGATTGTATGGTCCCCAGTCTGGGGTAAAGATAAGCCTAGGGCTGGGCTGTTAGAGAAGGCAGTAGCAAACCCTGCCACTATTATGGAGGATGCAACCTGGCCAAATGTTTCCTCACTGCACTTCCAATGAACTTCCACAAGTAGCAGAGGGTGCACAGTGTTCATGGACATTTTTCGCACAGACTTCAAGTTCAATGGTGTACCTTTTGGGGTTACATGCTATCATTTGTAGGTCATGTAATCAAAAATTTTGTCATAAAGGCACCTCCCCATTAAATCACATCAGCTGACTAGCCTGTGTGAACAAAGCAGCAGCTTAAGAGGAGATGGAAATTGACATTACCTTTCATTGCAAACATTAACAACTTCAAATTTTCACAAAATGTCCCCAAGCAAAGCTGGGTACTTCAGCTAGTATTATGTATAAGGTTGGCCCATTAGAGGTAAACAAATGACATCAGGTGGCCGGCGCTGCAACTGCCTTTACTGATAGTGCTGGATCACTCCTGGCCCAACCCCAGCCTTCAGTACTGATGACCAGGACCTAACCTTTAAGCTGCTGTTTCTCCATTCAAAAGCATTTTAACCCAATCAAAAGTGGTTTACGTAATGCAGAAAAACGCACAAAAATTATGGATTTATTGTATTGTATTTAAAGTTTAATGAAAAATGGGTGAAAACTTGACATGAAGTTGGGATGTCTTTTTTAGTAATGCCGGCCACTTGCCGGCCGGTAACATCACTCCATACCTGGCGATTTGTTGCAGTCTAATGGGACCCTCTTGAACAAATGGTGATTCATGGCGTTGTAGTGTTTCCGGCGCCAAACCTATCTAGACCACTAAATGTAGTGTAATGGTATGCTACGAGCCAGGTCTGGGATGTGGTCTGTGCATGTCCTGAATTTTGTGCCCTGTACTGTATTGTGTCCTATTGCACTGTAATGCATACTTTATATCAATTGGCCGTGGCATGGTTGAGTGGATAAAGGTGGCAGTTCTAGTTCTGAGAACCTGAGTTCGATTCACGGTAGTTTCTGGGTTTCAAACTCAGGTGGTTTTTCAGGACTGGAAAAACCGACTGTCCACAGGAGAAGCATCTGCTCCATGCTCTGT